>CABEEJ010001882.1:53525-74153 GCA_901482245.1 Timema douglasi
TGATCGTCTCTCTTTGTTTGTTTGGCTGTTTGATGAGTTGTGAGGGTGATCGTCTCTCTTTGTTTGTTTGGCTGTTTGATGAGTTGTGAGGGTGATCGTCTCTCTTTGTTTGTTTGGCTGTTTGATGAGTTGTGAGGGTGATCGTCTCTCTTTGTTTGTTTGGCGGTTTGATGAGGAACATCAACTGTGCAGTTGAAAATGTCCACTACAATCACCTATGCTTTCTTAAATAGTCTTGCATACTGTTGTATGTCATTAATTAATATTTTATTTTAACAATAAGTAGATCAATCAATATGACAAACTTAAAAACTAGTATCAGAACTTGTTATGAAGCACCTATTTTTTTAACATAGAATTCTAGTACAAACTCTAGTATCCTGCCAGTCAAAATAATAACCATTTCAGGTCCTTGTACTATCGCTTGAGACTAAAGAGTTGGCAATCCTGACCCAACCCAAGTTCAGTATCAGCTGTCGTTAAAACTAAAGAGCACATGCTAACGCCGTAGTAAAAACTATTTGTACTTTACACAATTATTTTAAAATAAATTGTCTATTTTTTTTGGGTGGGGGGGTCCTGACTCCCTGATCCCCCCTTGGCTAAGCCACTGGATAGGAACAGTTAAAAGAAAGTGTGCAAGTGAGAAGAGAAGAAAGAATAGACACAATTACAAGGAGGAAGGCTGGTGGAATGATGGAGTGATTTTACTAAACTGATCTGGCCACAGGCTGAAAACAGTTGATTATGATTACCTTGAATTCACACTAGAGTAGTGGCACTACTTCCTGTCACTGCTTGTTATTATTATATGGAACTAGGCTTCAGTAGTCCTTCTTAAATATAACTAATAGTTCTTAATAATGCCTGTATGGTTTCTACCCCCCACAAATAAAATATCTGCTTTTTAAATAATTTTCCATTTTGGGGAAATAAAATAATTATTTGGATCTAGGTACAATAGTCTCCCTTCCATATTTTTACGTTTGGCTGTCATAAAGTTATTTCATGCAAATCACCACCCACCTCTATAAACATTATTATTCAAACCACCTTTATAAATAAATCTGCCACATATTAAAATGATCAAGATCAACAACTAAGATCTAGTCAATGGTGTTTTCCTAAGGAAATACTACCAGCATGTGTCTATCGAGTTGTTTTTGAAGTTTGTTAACAATTACATAGCCTTTCACAGATCCAATTCAAATATTGTATTCCCTTCTCAACATTATATTTATAAAGTATCTCACCATATATAAAAGTTTTGTATTTTTATGCATGCAACTCAATTTTTCATGTTATAGTTTAGTGCCGGACAAGATTATCCATATGCTTTTTAAAAACCAAAATAATGCTTTGTCCAGTTAAAATGGAGTTGAATTGCAAGAGCAAAATAATATTTTAATAATGTCCTAAACTAAATAGTCTAACCTATATAACTTATTGAGTTTAGTCAAAGTTGAATATGTTTTGTTTGTTAACATTATGCCAAACTTTCAAATCCTTTCTTCTTAATTATCATCATACCAGTATGTGTTTTCCAATACAGAGGTAGGTTTGATTTGGTAAATTAATATAAGAAAGTTTTTTTTTCCTATCTAGATAAGCTGTAAAAAATTTAATTATTCTACATAAATAATTTTATAGTTTTTTTTTGTCTACTTCCCTCTTTATTCCTCTGCAAAAATTGTATAGTGTTATACAAACTACATTCAATTAAAAATATAAAATAAAATAAATCAGAGAAAGAATTTTTATCAATTATGGTTTGATTGTACTGTTTCAGGTAACTGGTAACATTCTACTCTCCTCTGAAAACATATTGACAATATATTGTTTTCATGTGCGAACTCATGACATATCACATCTTAAATTTATAGACTTTGCAGAATACGACTTTCATTTCAAACTAAGCTTCTCTCCAATAAAGTTAGCCTTATGTGAAAATGTGATAGTTGCTATGGGTCAAAAACATTGTCATTTGTTCCAATTTGGAAATGTAAATAATCTACAGAAATCAACTAATGTGCCTGAAAATAAGTCTTCAAATTCACAGCAAATCAGTGGTATGTGTATATCTTGAATGGCTAACAATTACTTTTCTTTCATTATTTTAAACACTTGTTTAAATTTAAGCTTGATTAGCAATCATGAGTAAAGTTAGGGTTTAGCTATGATAAATCAATATATATATATCACTTGTGCTTTTTTTTTAAAAAAAACCCGCCTCGGTGGCGTAGTTGGCTAACGCACTTGTCGTGTTGAGCCCGACCACCGAGGACGGGGAGATCGAGGTTCAAATCTCAGTCGGGTGAACTGGGGGTGGTTTTTCCTAAATGGTTTTCCACTCTCCCTCCACGCAAATGCGGGTTCACTTCCTTTGATTCATCCTTCCCAATTCCCAATCAATTAGCGTAATTAGTACTTAAAGCATATAACCCGAACGGGTAGTAAGACGCGGTGCTAAATAATAATAATAAAAAAATAATAAAAAAAAAATTTAGCATCACATCTTACTACCTGTTTGGGCTATAAGCATACTTGTGCTCTTGAAATGTCTATTACATGCATGAAAAAGTAACACTTTCAAAGGATTTCACAGAGTACTAGGGGTATCAGCTTTTCATAACTCCTCTTCCTGTGACGAATCAACACACCCGCTTTCCCCTTACATCTTGGTTGAAAGAGGTTGTACCCTCCCCACTCCCCTCCTATGCTGCCATCGTTTGACACACTTTTTAAACATCCTAGCTGAAAAAAAAATTTGTTACATCCTAGTTGAAATAAAAATGCATTTCGGTGGAGAGATTTTTTCCTGCCTTCCACCCCATTTCCTCCTGCCTTGATAGACCATGTTGTTGGTGAGGAGGTATGGGAACATGCCCACTCCCTCCCCAATAGGTCAAGGATCCTACCTTTAATCCACTACCCCTCTGAGCTGGTTTTAATTTTTCACCCCATTGGAAAGGCATGTATTTACCCCATTTGATTTTTGTTTGATGTGTTTAATTTTATTTTGTGATTCGTGAGTCGACAAAATAGATGTTTCTCATATGTGTTCTGCTCTGCAACTGCCTCGCTGGACTGCCTTTCACTTTTCTTAAAGAGCAGCTTTGCGATGAAGGAGAAGTGGGCTGAAGGTGTAGGAGATCGGTTTTTACATGTAGTTAATGTGTTGTTTGCCACAACATGACTTTTACTACCGTGTTTCTCACTTAATTTGAATTGATAAGCTCATCAAAATTTTCCAACATAAGACAGCCTTCCATATAACTGTTTTAACATGTGTCTATCTCATATTAATCTTAAGTTGAATTGACAGGTATACTTCATCTGACTAATGAGTTTCTGCAAATATAAAGAAACCCATGTTCCTATTACCCTTATTATTAGTTTGCCTAGAAATACAGTGACTTAGGCATATTTTAATGGCACTTAATGGTACCCTAATGTGTTTGAAAATATTTCACTTACCCTGAAGATTTTGAACATCCTAAGTACCAACTGAGCTAAGAGACCTATTTAAGATAGGAGATACTTATTTTTTCACACAAAAAGTTATTTATTTTTGAGGCAGACAAAATGTTCGCTTTTTGACACAAACAAATTTTACACAAAGTAATGTCTAAACACATATTTTTGATTTGCATTAATCAGATACGCCCAAGAATTGTAAGCACAACAACTTGAGGGTCTTTTGCCGTATTAAAATTCCCTACACAAGCTAGTGTAACCTAGAACATAGCAGTTAAATTATTTTAGAGCTTAATCTCCACATTTATTTTAATTAGCAGCTAATCCGAAACTAGAATAATACCCTTTGCGAATTTTGAAAACTGCTCTGTATAGTGCTAATACCTGCTGTCAAATCCCGATGCCTCAAACATAAAAGTCTGTTTGGGTGTCTCACTGTAATAAAAACCAAATAAAAAAAATGCTAAACCCTAGTCGTTTAATGGTGTTTGAACAAAGCTAATGTTGAGAAAAATCTCTTAGATTGTATTTGTGTTGTTGAGGAAAATGTGAAAGCTGATGCTACCATTTCGTTTGGTTGAGAACCAAAAAAACCTATCTTCATCAGCGGTGGAGTGGCTGGAAAGTCTTGGGATGAAGTTTTGGGGGTAGGTAGAGAGGTTGGGGGAGGGGGAAGGTTAGCAGGTAGACAGTCTTCTCTGGCTATTATGAATGAAAACTGTAAGTCAGGAACCAAACTAAACCATCGGTTCATTTTCAAAGTTAACCTTGACTTGATTTAAACAATAAGCTTATTTATTTTATTTTAGCAATGAATGGTGGTCAGAGCTCAAACCCCGAATGAGTAAACAAAGTGTGCATTTTTCTAAATGGTTTCCCTTTGTCCCTGCACAAAATTGTGGGTACATTACCTCTGTTTTAGATATTGCTCATTATTAACACACTAGTGTCATTAATAAAAATAAAAATATTAATAACACTAAGTGTGCTATACACAGATATGACGAACTAATAGAGTGGAGGGAAACGGGGGGCGGATGTTAAGTATTTGTAACTGTGTCCCCCCCCCCCCCCCNTACTCCAAGGGAAAAGAGTGGGACATGCCCAGAGATAGGCGCCGGCAAAACAAGGCCATAGTAAACAATATACAAACAAATAACGGGGCACGACCCCAAGTAATAAGATGGCCGCCGAGGGGACCCACAGCATTAACAAACATTTAAATTGACCTTCATACGAGTCCGTAATGTATGGTGATAATAATAGAGCATTGGAACCATAACCCGCATACTAACAATAAACACAAGACCTAGACTGTTCGCCATCGGCGACTCCCCAATAACTTATGAATAATAAAGAGTTTCTAAAGAGGGTTACCATCACACCCATTCTAAAGCCCAACAAGTTGAACCAAGATCCATTACACAGATGGATCAATTTAAAATACAATATCCTAGCAACACACTATACTAACACGCTATGAGCCCGGGTTCGCGACCCCAAGTATAACCAACAAAGTTCAGATCTAAGGAAATTCAATCCCCCAATAATGACAGTAACAAGACCGTCTCACAGGATTTTACCCAAATCCCCAAAAGGTACAATATAACTAAACATCCCGCACACCAAACTTGGCGGTCCCTAAACGATCCGTGAAGCGGACGAGATACTTTTGCAAGAATAGTAATATCTCTAAGTCCAAACTTCACCGTCATGACCTCTACAAAATCGCAGTTTTAATGTATAGTAAAATTAAGCTAAAATCATAAGTAAATATCGTCCAAAACGTAATTTAGAATTCGTCGATAACCAAACAGAATTTTGATACAAGTAAACTAAATCTAAATTGACACAAAGTGTCTCACCTAGAGAATGCGGAGAAATGTGTGTCATGGCAATAGAGTCCTGCCATTATATACACCAAGGTAGAGTCACGTGTTTTCAAAGCGCTGGAAGCAAGGCAGGAACGAGGGAAAAGGGGAGTGCACTGTTCTGGAACACTCTCATATGTACTGGATGAGATTTCAAATCTCGCGCTACTCGAGCAGCCGTTAACTTCACAGCACTGTCGCTGGCGCGTACGGGCCCGCACATGTTGATCGTCTCTTGTTCACTTTCGGGGTGGGGCAGCTTAGAGGCGTAACTTCGGTGACGGTTACTCGTCTCAGTTGAAAACAATCTGGGTGGTGAGGTGATGTGTTTGTGTGGAGCCTCGTAGAGCAGCCAAATGGAGGCAGAGTTGGTGAGTCAATGCAACCATTTCCCTTCCATGTTGTGACTCGGTCACATATTTAAAGCATTATCTCTACACGATGCCGAATATAAATATTTGTTAATTATGGTTACAGCCTCATCTACATGTTATTTAAATTAAAAAATAACATCTGGACACGGGAATTGAACTTGGGACCTACGAACTATGTTTTGATAGTTGTTAAAAAACTAATTCGTTAAGTCTGAACCAACGGGAGAAAATACATTAGAAAAAACATTAGATAAGAACATCAAAAAGAGTGATTGAAAAAGTAGTTCATTATGTGTGTTATGATTGTGGAGGTGGAATATTGATGTTGACATTCTGTGCACAAATGCACATATTGTTGTTACACAATGCCATTTTAGGTTGTCGGTGCTATTATTTTTTTTAACTTTTTTTTAGCGCCATGTGCCTGTTTAGGTTATACGCCTTTGTACTAATTACTCTAATCTTAAATCTAGGACTAAAACAAAATCCATCCCCCGGCCGTTAATTCATCACTATGCAAGGGTAAACCCACATTCCAACAATGATACATTTCTCAGCCATGCCAAGAATCGAGCCCGGGACCCTTAGCTCTGTAGGTGGATGCACTACCGATGAAGTTAAGCTTAATCACTTTACAGCATGATGTTTTTTTCTAAGTTATATCCACAGTCAAATTTCTAGATTTTTTTTACAAAAGGGCTAATTTGTTTTTTAAAAAAAGGGCATAGATTTTATCGCTACCGTAAGTAAAAATGATATAGTTACATAAAACTCGTAAGATATTATAAATGAGATTATAAACATTGTTTCACATTCTACTAAAGAACATAAACGAAATAATATAGACTGTTAAAGAAAAGAGAAACATCACATCCACAGAGCATTAAAGCAATTTCCTTATTAGAAGACTTGTAATATATATATGTGTATATTATATAAGTGTATTTATATATATATATATATATATATATATATGTCATAGGTGAATTGGAAAATCCGGTTTATTGCAAAAAGGTGCCCTCAATTTACAATGAGCCAGGCTAATAGGAAAATAAAAGTATATTTGCTTATTAGCCTGATAAATTTTAGTCTTATTGCAATGAACCCATACAGTCTTGGGCTATTAAGGAAATGCACCTTTGTTTCACTCAATCAGCCAGGATTATTGCAATACGCCCAAGATAATGAAGGCTTATTAAAGTATTTAGCAGTGATTGCCAAACTGTGGGGCGTACAATTATTCCTGATTATATGCTATGGGAATCCAAACAAAAACAAATTAATGTCGTAAAAAAATGTACTTGGAAAATCTAATAAATATATTACGACCCAGTCTAACCTAAATTAAAATAGATTCAATCAGTGATTGTAGGGGTGGCAACATTGATTAAAGCTGAGACAGATGGTGCATCCACACAGTCTTTGGTATAAACACGAAAACGGTGGTACCTACTCCAAATTACAGAAACTGTTGAGGTGGTACACCATTCCAAAAGTTTGTGAGCCACTGGTTTACAGAATATAATATTTTTCTCTTTCAGCATGTTATTAAATTTAATGTATAGCAAAAAAGATTAATTAAACGTAACTAACTCTTATGAATACATAATAGTTATTGAAAAATAATAATAATACAGATACAAACTTACTAGTTGCCTTTCTTTTATAGAAGAAATATATGCGTTTACATGTATATTGTGACATTTATCATTGTCAATTCACACTTTTCACATCACACTTTTCACATCACACTTTTATTTATTTCCACACAGTAAACTGCTAAGACATTTTGATGCGCACAATTAGTTTGTATTCTCACAGACACACTTTTTCGTTTGACTTTTTTTTTTAGACCATACACTTTCACCTGGCATATCCCTTGCCCCCAAACTTTGATTCCTTACTCACAGATTCACCAACAGTTACATATTTTTTCCGGGATGTCTTTATAAATTTGTGTGCCAGAAATCTAGAGGTCACTTCTATTAGACTGGGTTGTAATACTTTTATTAGATTTTATGAGCCTATTTTTTACAAGTTTAATTTGTTTGTTTTGTTTGGCTTCTCACGGCAAAACATCGGGAATAATTGTACGTCCCACAGTTTGGGAACCGCTGCTGTAGACTTTTTAATAAGCCTTCATTATCTCGGGCGTATTTCAATAATCCTGGAATCAACCAGGCTGATTGAGAGAACAAAGGTGCATTTCCTTAATAGCTCAAGGCTGTAATGGGTTCAATGCAATAAGACTAAAAGTTATCAGCCTGATAAGCAAATATAATATTATTTTCCAATTAACCTGGCTAAATGTAGATTGAGGGCACCTTTTGCAATAAGTATAATTTGGAAATTATTGGTTTTATAAAAATATATTTCAAATAATGATTTTTTTATTTAATATGCCCCAATTTCTGAAATAAGTTATTTTGTATCTCAAAGAGGTGCGAAGATAAATAAAAATTGGAAGTTTCCTTAAGTGTAAATTACCCTCAAAGTTATTTTCATGAGGAAATGAGAACTTCCATTTTGTTTTAATACCAAAGAATACATATATACGAATTTTAATCGAGTTGAGTTTGATATAATATATTTTTCTCTTCTTCTCTAAAAAATACTGCCATTAATTTTAAGGTCAGATAGATTATTAAAACAAAAAATAGAAACCTTATGAAAACTCCATGTCCCAAGTTTTATCCCAATTGGTAAAATAGTTTCATCTCTAGTCAAAGCTACAGACTGATATTAAAAAAACACTTTTTTGGAATCAGGGGGTCATGAAACGTCGACATTCATCAAAATCTCGAGTTTTATTTTTATCGCAATTACTATTTTTTCTCAACCCAAGAGATGTGAGAAGGTAAAAAGAAACATTATATATTAATCTACAAATTTTATCTCATGGCCTTCTAACTAATGCACAATTGTGCATACTTATTAACTTCTAACACTGTACTCTTTGTTCAAGGTCATTCATAAAATTACTTTGTTAAATTCTTTGCTCAATAGTTTATAAGTGGTTTACAGTGTCTTGGTAAAACATTTATTGAGTACATAGCTAAATAAATGTTGTTGACTTCTACTTTAAAAATTATATCCAAAAAACCATTTAAAATGAATAAAAATTGTTCACACGGCAGCATAATGCTACCATGGATCAACGATGGAATGTGTTTCTGATTAATTATTTAAGTTCAATAACACAATATAGGTTTGAAGTCATTTCACCAACTTATTAGTGGTTTGAGCTTTCCGAATTTCTTTGTAAAAGCGTTCATTGCCTTGGAATGCTTATTACTTTTGCCCTTTACACCTCTTCTGCCATATTTAAACTTTTGTGGGGCTATTTTTTAAAATAATAAAAATGTTCTTTCCACAATTAAAACACTTCACACATCCCTAAAGACATTAAATGCAATTACACTCAGCCACACTGAAAAAAATCCTTTAATCAATGTCGCACTTGCTACACTGACTGGAAAACAGTGGGGAGCCAGATGACAAGCCCTAAAGAGATGGTGATGGGTCAGGGTGATAAGCTTTACAAACATGCCAAAACCACTAGTGACTTTTTATGGTTTCAAGGACAGACAGCTGGTGACTTGTAGTGAGAAGGGATGAGTTGTCTGTTCTGCTCTGTTGTGTGTTCTGTTTCGGCTATTGCGGGGTTATATCAGATATATTTCCAAAATTCGGGGACAAAATATGAATCATCTCGTCTCGTATCAGTTTTCTCGAGTTTCATATTGAATATTAATGTGAATGAAGTACCATTATAAAGTTAAAATAAGTCGGCATTAATCGATTTGCTTCCCCCGTTTATTACACACGTTTAAGTATACAAAATAATAATTGAATATTGCATTTATTTGGCAATTTTTTATGCAATTAATTGAAGGTTCATTGAAAAAATATTTCAATTAATAAACCTCCTCAAGTACATCTTACTTTCCAAATATGAAATCTTTACATCATTTGGTTTTTCTAAAAATTGTTGCATTAGATGCCAAAATTTCAAACTTTGAGCAAACACTGTGCTTAAAATATGCATTTAATTTATATTTAATACACTGATCTAAGTTTGGTTTAATAAGACCTACTAATGTATATATATAATTACTATATTATTAATTTTGGGCCATATACCCTTAATCATTAGTTGACCACACTAAAAGAAACACCAATCACAGATGCACACCATTAAAATTTAATCACGATAATTAGGTGTGGATGAGGAAGAAGTGTTTTAGCATTTGCGTGAAGGGAAAGGGAAAACTCCCCTCCCAGTTCATCCACATGTGTAAAGATACAGAATAAATAATTTAGCTAAAACTGTGATGTGTTAAAAATTTATTAGCATGTACACTAAAAAATACCTAGTTCATGGTCATGTCAATACATACAAGAATTAATGAATTGGATGTGGGAGATTATTAACTCATTGTGAAATCATGTTGTTAATTACGGCCCAGCTCACAACGATCCTGCCCAAGTTGGCGGCCAGCTCGAACCGGAGGGTGCACTAGCCACGAATAAAGCTCTACTAGAGTCTCTGAGATTGTTCTAGACGCCCACCCCCCCTTTTGTTCTCCTCTCCTGACACGTCAGTTCCATTTCACATATAAACCCTCACCTCTGACTTTGTTTTTGTAGTCATTTCTAACTACTCATTGAAAGAGCATCCAATGATCCAATCGGTCTCACCTTCTCGCCGCAGATAATGTAATATCTGATATAATTTAATCTAATAGTTAGTACTTTCGATAGGGTCTTTGTGAACTGTTTCACTATGTCCATATGATATAGTTTTAAAGATAACTCTCTTTGATAGAGTTTCTGAACAGTTTTGCTGTGTCTTAATGATGTAGTCTTGAAAGTTAGAGATTGTGACTTGTTTTGCTATATCCACATGACTAGTCATAAACATTTGGGTGATTACCCGACGCCCTATACTGTGTGGCCATGTTCCAGATAGTTTTAACTTATAGATTAGGTAATCCATAGCTTTGTTTTATGACCTAGTTGGGTCTTTGACTGACAATAGTCTCTAGTTTACTTATTGGTGTACCAAATGTTCAGTGTTTACCTCGTGGGTAAGCTTTTATTCCAGAGTATTGGCCCGCGTGGTGTTGTTTATTTTGTCCGGCCCCCTTCCTCTTCCAATGTACACATCTGTCCCAGCATTTCTCCCATTTTTAGAATGCTTACTGGAAGTCGCTTTCTGTGAGAGTGTCCAGTACCGCCTGCGATTATGACTAGATCTTCTCAATGGTGTCAAAGCGGTGGCCCTTCAGCTTGATTTTTATTTTAGGAAATATAAAGAAGTCACAGGGGACTAAATGAGGGGAGTAGGGGATGTGGGGGACAAGAGCCATCATGTTTTTGGGCAAAAACTTCCAGGTGAAAAGAGAAGCATGACATCGGGCATTGTCATGATGCAACAACTAGTTCTTTTGTCGTCAAGGCTCGGAGTGACGTCTTGGCATATATTCATGCAGTCGCCTCAAAACACAGTGGAATGCGGAATTGACTGTTTGACTTGCGGGACGAATTCTTTGTGCACAATTCCCTTAGTGTCAGAAAAAATTATGAGCATGCTCTTATTATTGCTCTTCACCTGTCTGGCATTTTTTGGTCCTGGTGTGGTTGGGATTTTCCATTGGGTAGATTGTTGCTTGGTCTCAGGGTCATAACTGTAAACCCAGCTTTCATCACCAGTGATAACCCTGGACAAGAAGGTTCCATTGTCAGAGGCGACCTAACAAAGATCAATGCAGACGTCAACAAGCTACTGCTTCTGGTCAACTGTCAGGATCCTAGACACAAATTTGGCGGCGACACGGTGCATGCCCAACTCAGAAGTTAGAATTTATTAGCATGTTCCAAAACTAACTCCCATCTCCTCAGCAAGGTCTTGAATGGTTAGTCGTTGATTCCGACGAATGATCTGTTGAAGTTTGGCAACCATGGTGGGTGTTGTGCAGCTGCTGGGCCTCCCTTTGTGTTCATTATCCTCAACGGATGTCCAACCGGCCTTGAACCGAGCATGCCATTAAAACACTTGTGTATGGCCCATGCTTTCTACACCAAACCCTTGTTGAATAATTTTTAGAGTCTCCGTCGCACTTTTTCCCGAGATTCACACAAAATTTTACAAATACGAGCTGTTCCTTTTTTGGATTCATCTCGAAAAATTGCCACAGGCCATGTACATGACTAAAAAAAATAAAAAATACGGACCTGAAAAATCAGCACAGCCACCCAGAAGCTGGGTACACCCACTCCCAAGACATGTTAGTGTTACCCTCTAAGGTTGCATAGCTTACAGCTGCTGTCCAGATGGCAGCACCAGTCTGGAAATTTGTTGATAACCCCTCGTATAACTCGGAAACAAGGTCAAATAAGAACCATGTTTATATATTGTATCACTGTTTTTGTGTTTGTAGCCCACTCCTGCATTGGGTCCCTCATGTTAAATTGCACCTTGAATATTTATTCCAGATGGTGGAGAGGTAGGGCCAGAGGAAATTAATCACCCTCCTTTGCTTGAAAGAAGGGTGAGAAACAATTTTAGTAATCATTCTCTCAACACACTTGGCCGGTATTTGAGTCTTGTCAGATGAGTGATTGTGTTTCATAGAAATTTATCTTATTCCATATTTTTTAATGTGATGAAGCACATTTAAAAGTCAAATCACTAAGGGTCATTGGAATAGAAATCCTTCCCTCCCCCTCTTCGTCTTTCTTTGGTCACATTCCATGTACATACAATACTGAGTGCGGATTTCTTGAGCCGTATAAACTGCTGGTGAAACTTGGTCTGGACATGTGCACTGGGATGTGACAGTTTCTTGGAGCTTCTCCAAAGATTTAAACCAACACTCTAGAACTTTCTCACAGATTGGGCGGTGTCAGGGCATACAGGCTGAGCTATGTCCAAAGCTAGATGGCTCTTCATGCTTTCATAGAACAATGCCAGATCATCAAAGGCTATGTTTCTTCTCTTTCCAGTTCTCCTCTTGCACACTCCCAATATTTCCAGTTCTCCTCTTGCACACTCCCAATATTTCCAGTTCTCCTCTTGCACACTACTCAATATGAGCTGTTTTCCTGCCTGTTACTGCCCATCACATGATACTATGTGATATACATTACTGCTTCTTGTTTCAAAGGATGACTCATAAATTAGCAGCACAGGAGTTTGTCTCACACTGGTCTGGTGGAGAGGTGTCACCGATAGGCCTCAAGGCACCACATTCTAAATATCTCATTTTGATTTAAATTATTTTCTCATTCAATATGCTACAATTACAAATTCAGTTTCAATTCTTAATTATTTCAAATTTCATGTGTACTTATTTTTTTGTGAAAGATGAGAACAGCTTTATTTTCTTGTTTCCATTTGTTGAATTATAACGAGAAAAAATTTATGTTCAGAGGTTGTAGACCAATTGAGAATAACTAATTAGCAGTTTGATATGTTTATTAATAATCAGAAATAAACTATAATACATATTACGAACAAGAAACTATACTCGTACAAGAGACAACGAAAGCATATGTGTGCGGCAACAATCATGTTACTACTGTCTCTCCTCAGTCCCATGCATATACAATATTATCACTTCCATTGCGCACTCACCTGCGCACCACAGATGTCACTACATTTTTATTCTCTGTAATATAAATTTACCTATACTTCAACACCATTAATGAACTTAATCTCATTTCTGGGGGTGATTAGTTTTACCTAAATGGCGCTTTTTCTTATTTGAAATTTGACTTAAATGCCATTGTTAGCTTAGATGAACGTAAAATATTGTAATCACCTTTCTGTTGATTCCAAGATGCTTTTGAATGCATAGTGGACTATATAAATTGCAATTGTGCCACTGTAAAATGATTGTAGTTACACTAGCCTATGGAATTCAATGCTCTTAATGCCAATAAATTAAACATGTGAAATTTATGTACATGTTGACACAGGCAGTAACCCTACATGAGTATTGTTGCTTTAGGTTGAATAGATTTAATGACCCAGTACTGTTTGTCTTAAAATAAATGGGAAAGCTCTTCCCTCTTATTTTTATATCAGGTTTACATGTATTAATTTGTTATTGTTATTTACCATATGGTAGTATTATTGTTATCTTGTGTCAATTTCTCCGTGAGTCCTTGTGAACTATAAGCACCCTGCTATGGGCATATATGTAACTATTTTACCATACTCTACAAACACAGAAATTGTACATATATTTTCCTATTTTGTTCAATAAATTATCTTTGCATTTTAGATTTTCTGTTATGTTATGAAATCGTTAAATATGTGAATTAAGTTGATCTGTCCTATAGGTTCATTTATAAATATCCAGTTCTTACATTTATCTTCCCAGACCAATCCAATTATATTTGGTATTCAATTATTTGCATCTTTATAATAAACATTGTTTACTGCCATTTCTAATGAACTCATTATTACCACTTTTATACTTGGTATAGCCTTACATTTTGTTTGTATTATTTTTACTATAATTGACCAATGCGGTATATATTCTTATTAATATTGCCTCACGAATGCAATCTCTTTTATTACTGTCAGTTTTGGATTATACCAGTGGCAGTTCATGAGGAAGGGTTTTGTGGTGGCGCTCCCCTCTCCCTCTGAAAAACAAAGCAAAAGAATAAACTAAACATATTTTTAAACTCACACAAATTTTCTAATATTCTTTCATTACACATTGAAAAATATAAATGAATAACCTTTTTTTCGTTACATAACTTTACCTATTTTATTGAGGAAATTATTAAAATGATAATCAAATGAATGCGAGACAACATGCACACCTACAAATAAAATGACTGTAACATGTGCTTACCATCATCACTGTGGCTGTCGTCACACAGCCCAAGCTCCGTATGTGTCATGGAGTGGTTGCCATGAAAAGCTGACGTCACTGCTGTTAGCTAAGCAGTTGTTTACTATGTTCTGTGGACTCTGCTGGGGAGAGTTTGTGCTACATGTAGTCAATAAACTGCTCTCGCAAACATGTGATGGAGCAGCTGTATAAAAAAACCAATTATGATTATTGTTATGCCCAACAATTATACAAATTGCTCGAACAAGCTGCTTCTAATATAACAAGCATGGGATTATTTTATTTTGCCAACTTAAATGGGATTTCCACATTTTTCTACCATTCTCCATACAGGAGAGCGGCTTTAGAGCATGTTTGTGATTATGTTTGTGATTAAAAAATATACCTCAACCCTCACAAACTAGATGAAATTCTCAGTCCAGAATAATATAGTTTTACTTACAAAGATGATATTCTGGAATATTTCTAAATTATACAGACAGGCATTCCGAAAATATATAACTCAGAAACGGTAACACTGGCTGCTGGGTTTGTTAACTGGCTTGGAACTTCAACACTTTGTTGTTTTGGCTAAGTTTTTATTCATTACCTCACATTGATAATAATAATTTAATAATTAACAAGTTATGCAAATTGATCTAGTGAGAATACATGCTGCTATTGACAACTTCGAAAAGGTGAATCAAAATGAGAAATAATTAATTATCCTCTGTGTTCTATGGAGTGGAAAGAATTGAGATGCTGGTAGAATGATATGTCCCAGGAAAAGTCAATTACCAAATGATGAGAATTTAAATTTATTGGCAGAGTAAGTTAGTGATACAATTGTATTTGAAAAGGAAAGATCACTTTGTTTTCAAGAACCAATGATGATATTAACCAGTTTTGCAGTGTATTTCCATTGATTGATAAAACAAAAATATTTCATAACAGAGCTTGAAGTTTTTTACTCAAGGTTTGAAATAACACAAGAAAATAATGGCTGTACCTTGAAAACATTAAATTTTATAACTTCTTTTGGATGGTACACTTCATCACTTAAGTATTACAAATTATTGTAATTATTCTTATGATTACTTCATAAGTAGAGTGGTGTTATTCATCTATGAAGTTAATCAAATCCTACTTAACAAACACCATGAGGGAAGATAGATTAATTAATGTGTTGGCCAGGCTGTCAATAGAACAGTCGATGTTACGCACGGTACCAGACTTGAATGGAATAGTTAGAGAAAAATTAATTTTAGACAAAACAGAAAATATATATTTTTTCAAACGATAAACATATTTATCAACTAATTATTATATTTATAATGCTAAATGTAGTGTTAAGAACATTTTTATATATCGTTTTGTTTACTGGTATGTGTGTATGGGTGTATGAGTGTGTGCATGTATGCAAATGTACATGCACGTTTGTGACTGAGTGTATATTTTTTTCGTTATGAACAATCTTGGCCCTCAAAATCAAGTGAATTTTTATACTTTTATTAACTTAAGACATTTTTAAGTGTAGTTTAAAAGTTAAATACCAGGCGGTATAAGGTAAGCTTTAGTACACCATATATGACAATTTTTAAGAGAGAACCCTCACTTAAGGTTTACTCATGAGCCACCACTGGATAATCAACCATACTATTAATTTAAAACTCAATGTTTTCACTATTTTAACCTGACTAATGGCATTCATTTTTAACTAGCTAATAACATAACTTCTATTTTAACTTTGGTTGATGCCTATATAAAACTACATTAACTGTTTTTTGTTTTTAGCAATTACTTTATGTAGATCTCACTGCTTGTTTTCTACAATGTTACTAAGCATAACAGTTATTGAACACATGCATTTTATTTTTTGTTCAAATTCTTTGAAAGATTGAAATTACACCAAATAGGTGACCTGGAACTCTTGGAAAATGGACATCACTATTTACATAAATTTCTTTGATATAATAAAGTTTTGAAAATATCTATTAATTATTGTCATGTATTTTGTGGGGAGAATTTTAAAAGTAATATTTTTTTTAATATCATAAAAAAGAATCTTAGAACTTCCTAAGAAAATAAATAACCGTATAAACTAGTTTGCTTGTTTTTAAATTAAATATGGTACAGTAGAGTTTAGGTAACTCAACATATTGTGAACTGAGATCGTATTGAGTTTTGCGAATGAACTTGAATAAGATGCATGTTCACTATGTCATGTTTACTAAACAAGGATGAGTCCCAGTGCAGTATTAAATATTATAGGTACTGTACATTTGTACTGTACTGAAGTATTGTACGGTACAGTTACAGTAATATATGTACAGTACAATATATTATGTGTTAATATAATGGTGTATATACATACATACATACATACATACATATAATATACATAAATGCAGTAGAGTGTTGTACCTATAATATTGTATTGATTCAAATAACATATTACTGAATTGTAAAACTAACAAACACAGCACTTGTAAAATCACCACAGCTCGACTGTTCTACTCGAGTTACACAAACAAAGAGGTTATACAGTTGAGTGACCTTGGATTGTGATGACTGGCGCCAACAACTGTGTGCACATGTGAATGTTGAGTTGAGCTTCTGAGACTACTGTATTAGACAAATAAAAGTGTATATTTATGTTGATAATATAAATACCTAAATAAGTACATTAATTTCAACTATAATGTTTGACTGTATGTTACAAAATGAATTTTAAAATTTACTTTATTGTATTTATAGGGGATAAGAAGAAAGCAGCTAATTTTATAGACTGGGAAGAGATTATGCATATGGAGTGTGGCAACAAGCCAGATAATAATATCACACCCCATAGCTGTAAGCTGAATTTCAACTCATATCCTATTGTAGTGAACCTACCTAGCATTGTGTCAGAGAGAGCAGCAGGAAGTGGAGTTTTGCATCAAAACAGTCCTTTTCATGTAGCCCCGAAAGGAATGGCTTTATCTGTTATCCTCCCGTCACACACCAATGTAAGTTAATAATTTTTTAATTTTCTAACTTTCTAACTTTGTATCTTATCAACCAAGTAGTCTGGAAAAATAGTTTATATATATATATATATATATATATATATATATATAGAGAGAGAGAGAGAGAATTTACCACATTCAGGAATTTTATGATCATATATTACATTAAATCAATGCTAACATATATGATATTTTGTCTCCCTCTAAAACATGAAGCATAAAACGTTTCATTCTCATGTTTTAAATAAATACTGATATCAATTTCTTTTTCTTGTGTTCACATATTGTACTAAGCATTTTAAAATTTTATCATACGCATATTTGTGTTAAGCTTATTTTACGAATGATAGTCATATGGCTATGTCCAAACTCTTCATACTGTACTAACTCAATATTCAATATTAGCATATATATTTATAGAGTCGAACTTGGCTATAAAAGCCAAGTGTGTTCCGTCAACTCGGACATAGCTTCATTTTTTCAGCAATTTGGCCAAATTGTTATCTATTAATATGATAAAAGCTTTATCTTTAGTGTCACTACCACTCGGCTGTAGCATCAAAAACTTCCCAGGTATCTTATTTTAAATTCAATTTAAATTTATGTATATGTATTTTAAATTTCAGTTTAAATTTTAATGTAATACAGTAGACTTTCAATTTACCAGGGGCGGATCAACCGATTCACGGCCTAACCATGGCTATATTTAAATATGTCACACACAATACACCACTGTCTGAATGCATTTTTCTTTTATTGCTATCCAGTGCGCAGGCAGCAATCTCTCAGAAAGAGAGCGAGACGGACGGACAGGCAGAGACAAGGAAATAGTAGCACACACTTAGGGTTGTACAGACTCTGCTGAGTGCTGAGACTAGTGAGACGGACGGACAGGCAGAGACAAGGAAATAGTAGCACACACTTAGGGTTGTACAGACTCTGCTGAGTGCTGAGACTAGCGAGACGGACGGACAGGCAGAGACAAGGAAATAGTAGCACACACTTAGGGTTGTACAGACTCTGCTGAGTGCTGAGACTAGCGAGACGGACGGACAGGCAGAGACAAGGAAATAGTAGCACACACTTAGGGTTGTACAGACTCTGCTGAGTGCTGAGACTAGCGAAATAGATGGGGAGGTAGAGGAAGAAGGAGAGGCAGAACTTATCTCGGGTGATAAAGCTGGTTATTATAGTCAGTAGCCAAGGCATTGCAGGCTCAGGAATGTGTGCTGACCTGAGATATTTGGAGAAACAGGATGACACTTTACAAACACAATGAATGCATGCACTGAAAAGTATCTTCAACTAGTACTTCAGACAGAAAACAAACAAATAAAGGACTTATTTCATTAATTCATTAAGGTGTCATGGAAGGGCTGAGAAAAGCACAAAAATATTGCTTAAACTTCTCAGATTTTTCTGGGACTATGAAATATCGCAGGAGTATGGGGTTCTTATCTTGTAGGTCAAATAAATTTCTATGTTTGTATTGAAAGAGATTTAAATAAATTTTGGTAATTAATTTATTAAATTGATACAAAGTTGGCCTTTTCCCCCTGTGAGTAGGATCAAACTTTTTTCTGTAAAAACATTGGATTTTAGCGCAAATAAAGATATGTACTGTTTTCAAATGAATAAACCAGATGGAATTATTGTAATTTATCCAAGAAAATTAGTATGAATTAGTTCATCACTGTTCTGCCGGGAACTCTACTATCATCTTCCTACCCCCACCACTAGCCTGCCTACCCCTATAACATCAAGCCAACCCTCAGATGTCTGTCAACTTTTTGTCTGATGGCTTAGTTGTGCAGGTACAAGGACCAGATTAATTCTCACCTTCCCCCCTCTCAACCCATCTTTTCTTAGAGGCACTGGGGTGAGGTCACATTGTTTCAACTCTTGCACAGTAAATCAACTTTTACTCACACTTTCAAATAGGTCTAATGTTATCTAAACTTTCAAATATTTGAATAATATATTGTTTTATCATCGCTGCTACTGTTGTATTGAACCTATTTAGATCTATAATAATCCAATACACTAGCGGTGAATAGGAGCAACTATTAAAATTAATTTGAACATAATAAAACCCGCTTCAGTGGTCGCGTAGTCTAACGCGCTAATCTCACAGTAAATTATACTGCTGATGGTGGGGAGATAGAGGTTCGAATCTCAGTCGGGTGTACCGAGGGTGGTTTAAAAAAAATCCACTCTCTCTCCACGCAAATGCGGGTATACTTATAAATATAACCTTACTAATCCCTAGAACCATTAATCTAATTATTTCATACATGTATAACCTGAAGAGGTAAAAAGAATCAGTGCTAAAAAGAAGGCCAAAATAAAAGTATAGAGTAGGCCTACTAATGTAAAAAATGTTGTATTTCTTTTATCTATGTGCTTTTTATGAAAAACCCGCTAGATGTGTTGAGGTCGACCGCTGAGGACGGGGAGATCGAGGTGTGACGCTCATATTGAGCGCAGGAAGCGTGCTCGAATAACAGCCATGAGGTCACAAGAGAAACATAGTTTTTATTTTAGTTAGTTAAATTACAATGATATAGTTGGTATAATAGTACATTAAAGGCTTAATGAGCTTAGTCTGGCAAAATATTGACTGAGCCACTATGACTTACAAAATATTAACCGCCCCACAGAGGGAACGTTAGAGTGAATGTTTGATGTCTAGATTCAAATTTACCGCCCAAGGGCGCGCTTACATCCATAAACACAAGATGGCTGACATATTTAGTTTTAAGTGCACATAGCATTAACTGAAGTTTAAATTAAATATATATGATAAAATGCTCATAAAATTTAGCTTTACATTCCTATAAATATATACATGACTTAGCGGCCGAATATTTTAAACAGAGATCCCAACAATGACCGTTGAGTGCTAATCCTAAGTAACGAAGCATAACCTAATATTACAAATAAGTTTTAGATGTGTACAATAAGTTCCGCAAACTCCCGTTGCGCTCATGATAATCTAATCTAACAATTCCATATAAAATACCTTCATAACTAAGTGAACTTATAT
>CABEEJ010001882.1:74908-131789 GCA_901482245.1 Timema douglasi
GTCAGACTTATATGCTGGCGGCCGGGGTTCGATCCTCGGTCCCGGCAAAGATTTATCTGATTACCAAACCCTTCCTTCACCTCTGACAAGACATCTTGTGAATGTGAGGAATGCCAGGCCTCCACCGTGGTTCGGATTCCACGTTAAACTGTAGGTCCTTCATTTCATCTCACAATCACCCTACCATCACACATTAGCGTAAGTGCGTATAACCCGAACGGGTAGTAAGACGCGGTGCTAATAATAATAATAATAGATATTTGTTATTTGGAACATTGTTACAGAGGTTCGAATCTCGGTCGAGTGAACTGGGGGTGGTTTTTCCTAAATGGTTTTACACACACTATCCACGCAAATGCGGGTTCACTTCCTCTAATTCAACCTTCCCAATTCTTAATCCATTAGCGTAATTAGTACTTAAAGCGTATAACCCAAATGGGTAGTAAGATGTGGTGCTAAATAATAATAATAATAATAATAATAATAATAATAATAATAATAATTTTTATGAAAAAAACCAAGATAAAACTGTATAGTATTGATTTAATGAAAATTGTTAGAATATATAGTCATGGCTGAAGAAAATCCATCCATAGTTTGGAAAGATTCCTATTGCTTCACAGCTAAAAACTCCGAGAGCTTACACCTTTCTGGGTATGTACATATTGTCAAAGGTATTATCAATAACTTAGATCACCTTTTAAATAAATTGAGAATTTACCAATATTTTATATCACAATAGATCTTAGCTTCTTTCAAACAAATTAATATGCAATCCATTCTTTCAGATGAGGTTTGTCAGCGACTAAATCTCCCCAACCTTTCAACTTTCCAAATAACTGATAACACAACAATTTATAAAGTTTCTATATTTTTTTGTACATATGTTTCAACCTACTGTATAGTAATAAAATAAAATAAAATGCAATACAATACAATACAATAATAAGTATTATTATTTTACATTGCAGTGAATCTTAAAATGAAATATAGTATCATAGAGAGAGCTTTCTCAAATTCCAGACGTATTAACAACTAGAGTTTGCCCACGGCTTTGCTCGTGTTTAAGTTGGGTAACATACCTCTTTTTTCTAGCGAATATCCTAAACTACCAAAAACACAATTTCAGACACATATGAGGCGAGGATTTTATGTCTATGAAGCCATATATTAACGACTACCTATAGTAAGGATCTAAAATATTTATTTTCTTATTTTGCGGCCCTTTCATCAGGATTTGCATGCTTACGTGGGAACATTGTTACAACAACAACAACAACAACAAAAGTTTAAATTTACTATCTAATAAACAAAACCAGATAAACCTAGTTTACATGTAAAATCATACAATAACTGAAAAAATACCTAAATAAAGCACACCTGCAAACACGTTAACAGTAGGCTCTTTTACGTGGAGGCATTGTTGCAATGAACACCAAAAGAAATTGTTTAAATTTACTATCTAAAATAACTAAAATGAAGTAAATTGAAAGTACTCTATAGTAAGTGCCCAACCATACCAAACAAAATGGTTCTTTTATTAGTTTTTTCCTATTTGTTTTGAATATTTCAACCCCTCAACACGCCATCAACATTTCTCTAATTCCCACTTAAACAATTATAATTTTAAGACTTATTTGGCTTTATAGAGTTGTTCTTCTACCTGTCAGCTAAATCTAAATTTTTTACCACGCCTAAAAGTTTGTTTTTTTTACTTTTCCCCCTGGAGTCCCATTTTAAAATATTCAGCCTCTTATAGTTAATTGTATTTTGTATTGTCGCCTGCCTGACAAATTTCAGTTTTACACCACACTGGGATGTAGTTGTTTGTTGATTGTACATTTTTAGGACTTTGAGAGTACTCTTATAGAAACGTGAATTTCCAATTTTGATCATATCTTTCAACTATTTGAGATACCAAATAGCTTATTGCTATTATGTTGAAGTTATATTAAAAATAAAAATATTTTATTTGAAATATATTTTTTAGTGTCAATAGTTTCTGAGCTATAAGCCAAATATATTCTTAATTTTGACATTTTTGTAATTGTTATGTTCTTTGAATCTCACCAAAATAAAGCGATCAAAACAATTTTCAGATTTCTGAAATTATTTTACGATTTACATTTTTATGCTCTGACACCTGACCTATTTGAAGTATTTCCATTATTTCTCCAAGGACTGCATTTTCTTAAAATTCACCTTACTTAATCCCATCTTAGCTAAGCTTGTTGACATTGTAGCGACAGGCACATCATTACTAAGGTTTAGCTATAATAACAGTGAGCTTTTAGTTGGCATTCATTTTATCTATGAATAATGGATAGTCACAAAGTGCTAAAACTTTCAGAATGACAAAATGCTAACAGGCCAGTTTCCTGGGGATATTATTTTTAAACTAGGGGTATTCTTTCTACACCTCACTGGCGATTCCAAGTAAAATGGAATGTTGAAGGTCATAACGTTGTGCACGACAGGGGTGGAGAGCAGTTTTTCAGTTGAAGAGTGGAGGAAGCCAGGCTATTTGCATGGGCTCAGGGGGAGTAATTTATTTCCCTGCATCTTCAACTGTGGGTAAAAGGCAAACCATTCCATACTACCTTAAGTAAATAATGTATATACAGTAAAAAATAACTTTTTGTATTATTTGTGCCTCCTCTCCCCCCATTCACCCTGGAAAATATTGCTAACAGCACTTGTAAAAGGTGATGGAACTGTATAACTCTAAAGCCTCCCCTCTTTGTTTATTGTTTTGAACTTCCCTGTACTAACCAAACAAGTCTGCATAAGTGCATTCACTTCTTGCACTGAACATCCATTCTGTTTTCAGTGTTGCTATGTACTAAATCTTGTCTCAGCTTTTGCATGTTTTATAAGCTCAACATTATTTTTGGTAGTCATTGTAGATTTTAAATGTAGGCCTACCTTTTTTAATCGTGACATGTTTTAGTATAAAAAGAAAAGCTTTGTCTATTCAAAAGTAACTTTGTGTAACTAGAGCCTGTGAACGTGGTCCAAAAAAGGCTGATATATGCTGTGAGTTTGGATTAGTGAATTATACTTTAGGTACAACTTTAAAAAACAAGGACAACATTCTTTAAAGGCATTTGAAGAAGATGGGAGACATAATCAAAAAAAAAATAGAAAATGTGAACATACACATTTGGATGCACCATTTCTGAAATGATTCTAACAATGTCAAAGTTCAGATATTCCTGTGAGTAACCAATTTTGAAAGGAAAATCAAAAGAGAATTTGGAAAATTGTTGGTATTAAATTTACATACTCCACTGGACGGATAGATTGTTTTAAATCTCAACATTTAATTTCCTTTGCAAAAATTTGTGGAGAAGCAAAAAGCCTGGATCTAAATGTTGCAAGCAATTAGGTATGCAATACTTGGCTAGACCATAGATGATCATATGAAGATGAAGACAAATCTAATGGAGATTAAGCAAGAATCTTTTTATAAATCAACATCAGATACGACTCTCAAATTTAAAAACAAAAAATGTGTTTGTGGGAAGTTTTCCAAACAAAGAGTTACAGTTTTTGTTTGTAGGAACATGACGGGAACCGAAAAAGGAAACTTATAGTTACAGGGAAAATTCTGTCCCCTAGATGTTTTAAAAAATAAGAAAACTTCCTGTAAGCTACACTGACACCCAAAGGGCATGGATTACATCTAGTGTTTTTGAAGCTGAACTAAGAAAGTGGGACAAAGAGCTGTTGCTGAAAAACAGAAAACTTCTACTCATATTTGACAACTTTGAAATCCATCCAAAGGTAAATTTGACCAACATTAATCTAGTTTTCTTACCGGCAAACAGTACGAGCGTCCTGCAACCTATGAACCAAGGTGTCATTAGAAGCCTTAAGTGTCCCTACCACAAGCAACTTTTTTTTTTTAACTTTTTGTGTGGATTCAGTGAAACTTGTTACAACTTCTCTGTTAGATGCAATAAAATTGCTGACTTACTCTTGGAAGAGTGTAACACAGCAAACGATAGCAAAGTGCTTTAATAAAACACATCTGGTCTACACTAATTTACCTGATGATGTTGAGGAAGGGGAAGATGACTTGCTTCTCTTGGAGTGGATTGAGCAATTAGAAGCGGCAGATAGTGCTGAAGAAGAGACAGAACAATAGAAGGATGCCGACATCATTTGTGTGACATTACAGGAGGTAATGAGAGCCGCTGAAACTCTTTCACGATTTTACCGCTTCAGAGAGACGTCCGCCATTGTGTTGAATGCAGTGCAGGTTAAGAAAACTAATTAATTTACAGAATGGATAGTTCAAAAGAAAATCACAGACTACTACTGGGAGTAGGCCTAAATGTAAATTATGTTACTACAGTACATGTTTTCTAAATACATATTCTTTATTTGTAAATTAAATGCAATTTGTAATTTGTGAAATTGGTTCCTCTTTTTATAACGTCAACATATATACATATATAATACATTTATGTGTATGAACTTAGTTCATTAGCTTGTTTAAAACTAAACATATTTATAAGAGACCTCCTCAAATTTAAATTCCCCAGTATAAGACATTTTGGCGCTTATAACAGGATAGCTCAACAATTAATAAGTGAACAATATGTTCAGTTTGTTATTTATTATCCTGGCATAAAAAATTTCAAACCATTTTTAAAAAACTGTCCTTCGAAAAGGTTTACCCTATCGGTTTACTCTTGTCTTTTTTTTCCATCGACCCCTTGGAGAGAAAAATATTGTGAGATTGTCAAAAAAAATTGAGCTTGAGATTTTAATAAATGCCAATGTTTTATGACCCCTGAAACCGAAAAAGTTGTTTTCGTGATGCTGTGTGTCTGTATTTAAAACTAGAACCAACACTATTCAATTGATCAGGCTAAAACTTAGTATCTAGGGCCTGCATAAGGTTCCTCCGAGGGTTTTTTGAATTGGACATCCAACCCTAAGATTAATGCTAGCTGACTGAAAGACAAAAAGAGAAAATATCGATTTTCTCAAAATCCACCCTAACAATTTTGATTAAATTGTTTATCTAGACATCGTTTCAGTATTAAAACCAAAGTGGCAATTTTAATTTGTCCATGAAAAGTACTTTGTACTAGTAAATATTCTCAATTTTGGTAATATCTTTGCAACTATTTGAGATATGTTGCTGTTTCATCATCCCTTGAAACTGAAAAGTTGTTTTTGCTCTTCCACCGGTCTGTCTATTTGTCAGTCGGCCTCAGCTTAGAACCGAAACCATTTTACTGTTCAGACTAAAACTTGGTATCTAGAGTTTCCATGAATAATTTTTGGAATTAGATATCTAACCATAAAATTAAGGGTATTTACTGAAGTGTACAAAATGATGAAATTGTCTTTTTCAACATTCGCTTTAACGAGTTTTAGTTTCAAAAGCAATATTATTTGATCATATATACATATCTTCCTTTTGTTATAATTAGTAGAAAAAAAAACTTAAGATATAAATTTAAGTATTTGTCAATTCAAATCAGATTTTTAAGAAACTGAAACTATGTAAACAAACATGATTTAGAAGAATGGTCTCTGGTCTATAGTGAATAGATTTTCATTTTGCAATACCACTTGGAAACGACATGGTGACATAAGTATCATATATACATAATTGATTGAGTCACTGTTCACACCATCATGTATAATATCCATTTTATGTAATATCGCAGTTTTTATAATATTCTCATTTAGCAATTCCATTGTTGTTTTTTTGCAAAGTAGTTTTAGTATAGAGAGCTGCTTTTAGTTTGTTTTTGTTTTTTTCATTTTGCTTGTCTACCTGTCACACTTTCAGTTTTACAAACAAAGTCAATCTACCCTCAATATTCTTCTTTCATGATTTTACTCATTTGAGTGATTGCCAATTCTTAGGTAAGTGCACATAATATAGTTTGCAAAGTAATGTTTTGTTACACATGTACACTTTGCTTACACTGACTTACCGTCACTGATCATACTTTGGCTCAATCATACAAATTACTACATAGTGTAATGAATCAAGGTAAACCCGCTTCAATGACTGCTTGGTCTAACACGCTACTCTCACAGTAGACTATAATGCTGATGACCGGAAGATTGAGGTTCGAATCTCGTTAGGGGTTTATTGAGGGTGGTTTTTCCAAAATTGTTTCCCACTCTCCCTCCACGCAAATGCAGATACACTTCCTTGAAATATAAACTTTATAATCCCTAAAACCCTTGGTGTAATTAGTACATAAGCGTATAACCCAAACGGATAGTAAGACACAGTGATTAAAACAAAGTATTCAGGTAAGATTGTTACTGTCAATTGTAAATGGAGTGTACACGACATTTGCCTTGAAACTTGGCAATCTTACATGTTATAAAAAGTAAAGTTATCTCTTTTGTAAACCTGTTGTATTGATTTTATTCCATATCTAATTGTTATTGGTTTATCAGTCTGATAGATGTCACCTCTAACATGAATAATATAATTTGTGTTGTCTCTTTTCTGTGACTAGTTTTTTGTGTTTTGTTAAGACACATGTGGCACATAACAGGGTGATATTAATGTTGATAGGTAAATAGTTTTACTGCATTGAGCTGTTTTATATAACAATTTACACCTTAATGCCGATTATAAGATAGGACCATACTGTAATCTCTTTAGGCAATATTGCTATGGTTCAGGGAAAAACTGTGTGCATTGTACATTGTAATCCTTAACATATTAGAATTGATTTTATTATTTTAGCTAAATTAGAATTGATTGACCTCACTATAATCACATGTGACTTTTGTGCCACTTGTATAGTTATTTTTGGGGTCGATTTTTTTAGAGACTTTGGGAATCCTTTTTCTCTTGATGATGAAAAATACAAAGGTTTTGACAATGCTATCTTAAAAAATTGAGACAATGCTAAAGAAAACTATCATAATGTTGAATCCACTCCAATTCAAGTAAATTTTAATAACGTGTACTATTTGAATTCAAGTCTAGGTCGGAATACGTTACAACTTTGAATATGCTCCAGTTGTGTCTGGCATCTTTCCCTGGGCATGTTGTCCAAGAAGAATTCAACTGCCTTGATGTCTTACCTTTATATTTGCATCAAGATAATAAACATGCAGGTTTGTTATTATTCTCTAAACTTTGTCTATATAATTACATTTTTCCTTTTTCATTCTGTGACTAAATTTCTATTGCATATATTTATAGTTTATACTTGGTCTCAATTCTAGTTTATGGAAAAATATATAAATAAAAAAAAACTTTTCATTTTCAACTCTCTGCCAGATTCTTTATTACAAATCCTTAATTTATATTCAGTTTGGATGCTAATTTACAGAAAAACATATTAAATCAAGTTTTATATTCAACTAAGATTCAATACGTAGGATGTGTACAACCTTAACAGGTTGTAAGACATGGTGCTAAAGAAAATTAGAATTCTTTCAACATGAGAACTGAAAGAAAGAATAGCTTTTAATGTCTCAAACTTGGTTTCATATAACTGCCAATTCTCTATCCCAAGAAAGGCCTATAATGCCAACTTAATCAATCTGTGTCCTTGGATGAAGGCTTTTTTTTAAAGAAACATATTGTTTATTAAAGTAAATAGAAGATTTAATAAAAAATTTAGCAAAAGTATCACAACATCTAATGTAAATTTCATGACAAATATTCTATAGATTATCTTTTGCAAAATTACTTATTTTTATGATTTAAGGGTTGTAATAATGATGTATGGACTTTATAGTAAACTTATTTTTATTTTATTAGACCTGCACTGTTTGTAACATGGTTTAAGATATCATACTCACAATAGACTGGATTGCCATTGGCAGGCAAGTCAAGGCCCAAATCTTAGTTGGGATCTCGGATAACAGTTTTTCACATTTGATTTATCTCTGTGGCATTTCCAAACCCTCTTCATACTAATACAGATGCATTTCCTTCATTTATATCCCTCACCCCTAACCCATAAATTAAAATATCATAGAACCCTAGGCTAAAAAATAGTAACTAAAATGAATCTTAAGAAATAAAAATATAATTAGAAAATATTTTGTAGCATTTGAAAAGTCAATTTCAACTTATGTTTATTGCTCGTGTTAATTTAGATGTGTACCATCAAAGAGTATTTAATCTTAATCAAGTTATATCCTCTGAAATATGCAAAATAATACAGTTTATATTTTATTGTTTGAATGACCAATACCGTGTTAGTACATTTTCACCACTCATTCCAAATTCAAGGAGTTAAAACATTTTAAGATCCAAAATTTGATTTAACTGTGCCTACTGCCAAAACATTCAACCTGTATGGTCTGATCTATATGCTCTATAAAACATTGTCTAATTCATTAAAACTGTCAGATTTATGCTATGATTGCTTCCTTATATTTCGTATTAATTTAAGTTTTTTTATTTTTTATTTAGCACCGCGTCATACTACACCTTCATTAGGCCTTTAGCGGAAAAAGAGGCTATACCTGAAAAAAAAAATCAATAAGGAAAGGGTAAACAAATTGTTGAGAGATTATGCAAAATAAAACGAAATTAATAAACAAATTGAGAGGGTTAAAGAGGATTTGCTGCACTTAAAACCATTATGTCATTACAAATTTATTACCCTAATTTTAACAAGTCTATAAGTTATAAATACTGATTCAATGATTTCAAATCATTACAGTTCATGAGTTATAAGGAGTCACAATTGCTATTTTATTCATTTAATTTCTCATTATTAAGGTAAAAAAATGAATGTATGGGGTTGAAATTAGTCTATAGCTAGACATAGATATGAGATGAAGAAAATTAATATTTAGATATAACATTTTATTAAATTATATAATCAGTTTAATCATGATAAAATTTAGGGGTGTGCAAAGCTTCGAAAACTTAAAGATTTTGCTTTGAATATTCATCAGCTTTGACTTTGATCTGAAAGTAAAATTAAGAATTCAAATTTTTTGAAGCTTTGTCATAAAGTTATTTAAAGCTAAAATACATATTTATATTTTTTTTTGTCATTTTATGCTGCCAAAAATTAATGTTCATGTGGCAAATATTTAACATAATGAAATAACGTGTTGTGATAATAAATTGATTTACCAGCCTAGGAGCGAATATGTTAATCATGTTTGTAATATATAATATCTGAAGTTTTAAAACTATGCAACGTACATACAATACAATATTAAAAATTCTTTTTACTTCACTTTGAATTGAAAAAGTGATTTTACCACATCCCTAAAAAATTAAATCATTTTCATTAGATAGATAAGTATTATTGTTTTCATACCCTGACTATTTTATTTTGTTTTGTAAAACATTATTTCATAATAATTTAATTTTTTAACCTCTATTCGTAAACTTTATTAATGAGAACGAATTAATCATTGCAAATATAGAGTTGATATATCTATTTCTTGAAATTTGTTTTGACTGTACTGATGTAGAGACAACACAGAGCAAAATATGCCAGGCAGAGACAGGGTCAGATGACCTTGAGATATGTCACTCTTCTTTAAGCACACTTCTTCTCTATACCTGTTTTGCTGTAGATGGATGAGTGGTATTTTAACTTGCTATCATTTCCAAGAAACAAAAGTTTGGTTTCTTTTTTTTTACTTTCTTTCCACAAGTAAGCGAATAAGAAGAGTAATTTATTATTAATTAAAGCATCATTATTGTAAGGCTTAAAGCAGCGGTTCTCAAACTGGGGTACGCGGGCACCTCTCAAGGGAAGATTGGCAAAATAACAAGGCACATATTGAAAAGCATAATTGTTGACATTTACCATTATCTGGTTATTTCCACCCCTCTTTTCCTCCTATTTGCTCATCTGGAGACCAATTTCTGAGAATTTTCAACCCTCTAATTGACACCTTCTACATTAGCAGTTTATGATGCCTTTCTCAACAACATATTTCTATGAGAGTGTGTTTTAATCCATGGTGTACTTAAAAATAAGTACCGCAATAGGCTAAATTTGGAGCCGGACCTCCGCTTAAAGTTTCATCTGGAAAACCAGACATCAAAAAGTAGTCCTAAGTCATACAATCACACCCCTCTCACTAAAAAACTTTGGGATTCATAATATATCAGCTCCAGAATAAAATTTAAAAAAATTGATTTGAAAATATTGTGTTTAGGTTTACTTTTTTTCTTTATTTTTGAACAAATTTGTGAAGAAAATGTATGAAACATTTCCACAGAATTTATACAGTAAAATTCTGTTTTTTTAACTGATCAAAACAATTTTAGACCGGTCATTTAGAATAATTTTTTTTTATCTTGGGGGTGCATTTAACTTTTAGTCATGGTCGAGGGGTACAATCTAAACAAAAGTTTGAGAACTGCTTGCTTAAAGAGTATGAAAACACACTTTTGTGGGAAAATAATCCAGAATAGACCCAGCCAAGATTCAAACTCAACTAAGAGTTAGATCAAAGACAATATGGTAATGAGATGTCAAAAATGGAACATTATGTTCTGACTTCTCACTCTGAATTTTTTAACCAAATGAAAGTTTGTGATAAACAAATATAAAACAATCATCGGTGGTCACATGGCTACGCTTCACTCTCATATTAGTTTGGATTTCCAGTGACAGGGAGATTGGTGTTCAAATCTCAGTCACCTGTGCTGAGGGTATTTTTTCATAAACTGTTTCCCACTCTCCACACAAATGTGGATTCATTTCCTCTAAAATTATACCATGCTCATCTCTATTCCATTTATGTGAGTGTATAGCCTAAACAGGTACTAAGACATGGCGAAATATATATATATATATATAATAAAACAAACTAAATATCTATGCCCACAAATAAACTGAGTCATCAATTTGTTATTCACCTCTTGAAATAATAAAAAAAATAGTGTAGGTCTTTGGCAACAAAAAATAATTGGTATATCCCTTTTCCTTTTGGCGGTATCTACAGGAAAAGATAATAGCTATATTCCTTGTGTCCCCCACCCCCTCCCCGCCTCCGAACCCCTTCCCTGAGCTAGATTCACTTCCAAATGTTATAGACTCCCTCAGACTCAGATAATTTTCATTGTTGAACGGCCTAAAAAGAGGAATACCAAAATTACTTCATTATTAGTGTATACTCAAACTAAATCATATTTTACTGTAATCTATGATGCACTGTATGTATATTTGAGAGATTGCTTCATCCTGATTTATTTCAATTAATTTTAACATATATGTTGATAAATAAAACCTTATATTTAGAAAAAATAAACTAAAAGAAGTTGACTAAAATAATTTGACTGACTGAATAATATCAAAGTTCAATAAACCTGCAAACTTTATCAGAATTTTCTTTTTCACTTAAGTGATAGTTTATTTAAATTACAGTGTTTGATTTCCATTAATGGTGATATTATTTCAGTGAGTCTACTGGTCTTGGTGACAACACAACAAGAAGGCTATCTATATCAGTTCTTCCTCCCAGTTCAATCTGACTCCGCTTTGCAGCAAGCAGCTTGTATAACAGTTTACCCTTTTACTGCTCCGGTATTATGTGTTGCTCTTGAGCCATACTTGCTACATGTCTTAACAGAAACAGGACTGGAAACTTACACCTTGAAGTCAGGCCACCGCCTTGCTACACAAATGGAAAATGTGGACAATATCAACATGGTAACAAACTTTTCTGGCATTTGTTTTAAATAAATTAATGTTTATAATTAATATTGTAATCTTTTTAAATGAAATTGGTACAAGCCAAATTATTTGTCTGATGAGCAAATTTAAATTATTTTATTGTTGCAGGTAATGTGAGAGTTCAACATTCACTACTTATGAACAATGTGTTTCCTGGTCAATTTATAAAAAACATAAATGTATAAATAATAAAATTGTTAATAATATTTTCTATTATACCTTAATTGTATGAAAATATCAGAATAACAGATTTTATTTTTTGAAAGGTTCACTTTGAAAGGATTCTTTATATTAGAATTAATTTGAGACTAAAAATAATACTTCATCTCACATTTGTTACATATGAGACACATATTATCAACTTATTAGCTTGGATATCCCAACATATACTTTGGCTTTGATCAATTGTGAAATACAACATAAAAAATCAACTAAATCCTGAATATAAAGGGAAAAAATTAGGATGATTATTTTATTTATTTAAATGTCTTTATTTAATCTGATGAAGGTATCTTGAAGGTATAAGGAATCTGGTGGATTAATTGAATCTATCTTGCTAGAATAATGCAATAGTAACTCTATGTATTTTAAACAAACTAAAAATAAATAGTGTACATTCAATTATTTTATTTATATAAAATGTTTTTTCTTACTTACAATTTTTTTAAAGAGGCATAAGCTCACTCCATTTTTCAAAACATGAAATAAATGGCAATTCCTAGCTCCTTTTAAACTAAAAACTAATATGGTATCACTAAGTTTTCCTCACAGCAACTGTATAAAATTCCAGTATCATATGAAACAAGTTTAAAAATGGAAGGAGAAATAGATTGCCTTGCTAAACAGAATAGGATACCGCTTTTCATTTGGAGCCAAAATCTGTACACATTTCTTTAGGTAAATGGCTAACATATGTAGCCATCTCTTGTTAAGGCTTAAAAGTTGCTCTTGCTCAGAACTTGTCATTCAAAACACTGCATTGTTACCTGCAAATTAATTTCTGAACCATTCCCTTCCATAGGTTTCTACATCATTAAAATAAAATGAAAACTGTAGTTCCAATTTAATCAAGTGTTCAATGATACTTATGTTTTATGTTAGCTTCCACCTCATTTGTGATTAAAAAAAATGCTATAAATGGTAAACATGTTCCTCACTTTGTTCACTATGTTCTGTTTCCACAACTATAGCTTTCTTTTGAAAGCATTCACTTTCACCTAGCTTCAAAACACTGGTGTTTGGCTATTTGATGGCAGAATTCAAAATTTTAATTTTCATATATGTCCAGTCTTCAAATTTGCATCACTTACAAAATTGCTTATTTCAAACAAACTCTAAAATATTTTCTAACATAGCAGGATTAACAATCATATAGAAGAGACTTGTATTCTTATCCTATGTCATCAAATAACTTTGAAAAAAATCTTATCTTAAAAGGACTATTTTTTTTCTAGCTTATCATTTTTACTTTCATATAAAGAACATCCTTTAATGAGGTATTTTCTCATGCTTTGGATATGTCTTTGAAACAAACAATAATTCCAGAATGAATGTAGGGTTCTTTCATCCACAAGAGCCTGAAGTCTTTTCTTTTTTTTCTCTCTCTCTTATGAATCAATTGGCCAACACAGTGTTCACATTTTAAACCATGTTCAAACAAAATGTCACTTTTTTAAATACCTCTTCTCTGAGTCTTTTTAGAAAATATGAGGCCCCCCTATTTTACAGCAGTGTTTCAATGTTAGCACTAAACCATTATAAAATATTAATACATACTTATGTTACTTAATAGTATATCATGTTTTGTGGAATATTGATTAACCCATTAAATGACTCTACTTTATTAAATGTAAACAGTCAAGCCAATTAAGTTAGCAAAAATATAAATTTCCACTTTCAAGTATTAAAAGTAGAAAGTCTATTTAAACAAATAAATACAACATTAATAAAATAAGTAACAGTGTACACAATTCACAAACAAAATGAAGCAATATATATTATTAATCAACTCACTTTGAAAGATTTTTTTCCCTCACCTTCTTAGAAGCAAACATACTATTAAGTCCATTAAATGAAATGTTGTTCATAAGGTTATGTTCTGTAGAAATCACCATCAACGAGTTCAATCTTCCTTGTGTCATGTTGACTGAAATCGGTTCTTTACAAAATACAGTTTTTTAAATGACCTTTCGTCTTCACAGTTTGAAATTGGTAATGTTAAATACAAGCCCAGTGCAATTGCTGATCTGGAAAGACATCAATTACATCACTTTTATATAATTGTCACAAAATATCTTGTGCAGTGGATAAAGAAACACCCACTTCAATCTGAAGTCCTCTTAGAAAGGAAGAGAGATGTAATACTTCACTTTCTACAAGTGGCTGCATATCCTTACTGTATTGTTTGACCAACTAATCATTGCTCGATTTGAGCTCATCCTGACATTTTTTTTTATAACTAAGCAACAAAGAAACCCAAATGTTATGGCAACTTATTTATAGGAAGCAATTATCGATTCAAGTTCCATTTTGAGCTTATCAATAACACACAATAATGAGAAAATTCTGAAACTGTTATGGGGATGTTACGATAGTGTAAAATTCATCTGTTTTATCAGAATACCGTTTAAAACGTCGGGGTTCTGTGTAAGTTTGTAACACATGGTTGCTTAGTTCTTTGCTCTAACTTCCATTTCATCTAAGTCACTTCTGAGATTGGAAACAATTACCTTCAAGGAATCAACAATTGAAACTCAGTTCTTACATCACGTCCAGGCTTCTGTAGATGCTTACTTACCCAACCAAATCATTCCATAATGTAATTCCACAATAAAGGGATATACACAAATTCCAAATATTGCATCAGAAAGGTTGCTTCTATCCTTGTGAACTGAATTTTATTTTTGTCATTTGAAATTTCACAGAAAGCACTATAAATTTAATCATAATGAATGTTCAAAGTTCTTAATGCATCTAGTTATTTCTAATTGCTTGTACATCAATATTTGGTGCAAAATTTAGAATAGTCACTGTAATTGACTAACAAAAAACTCTCGGGAGAAATGTGGCACCTCTGATATAGCTATGCCCTTTATATGTTAGCAAAACAACAAAGTTTCCTTAATTAGGTTTTCCTTAACATAACTTACTTAGCTAATCTGATGACTATCCTTAACTACAAAGGTTGCCTCATCTAGTTGCAATGAAAACGGTGAGTTTGTATTGTTATTCGTCATTTGATCCTGTAGACTTCCGGTAATATCAGAAATATTTCTTTCTACAGTATTATCTATGAGTGGTGGAATTCTTTTATATTAATTTGAACAAGAACGTGAATAACATCATGCATTATGATAAACATATTTTTCGACCTTTGTATCTTCGTACACAAAGTTCACATGGTATATAATTTATTTTGAACAATAAATAACACTTATTTTTATATTGTCTAAAACTTAAATAAACATGTTTCCCCCTTGATTTATTGATTTAAGTGCATTCGAATTAAATATTTCAAATATAAACATAAAACAGATCTATATAAGGATTCCTGGTGGAAAGACAACTTTAACAAAGTGTTACATCAAGAATATTAAGAATGTTTTGTGTGTTTTCATTGTGTCTCTTCAAATGATAAAGGAATATTTCTGAAAACCTAGAACAATGTGTGAAGTGTAATAGTGCAATATTTTAAGAAGAAAAGAAGAGAATAAATGAAGAGAAAAATGTGTTTTTCTATCTAGGCCTAACCTAACTATCCTTTCAGGTTGGCTTCCTTCGCTATCACTTACTTTACATCATCATACAGTGTTTTTACACTCTTACTATACATTTCCAAACCATTAGGCACTAATTCATTTTATTATCAAGAATATTATATTTATATTGTATACATTTTTGTAAACCTTTATATATTATTGGTGTTGTATATGTAAAAGTTGGATTTCCAGAATAGATACAATTGTATCTTTTCATTGGAAACCATCATTTCTTTCTAGTTAATGTATACAAAATAAATTAAAATACTCTAGTTTTCATATTACATAGTCGCTCATTAGTCATTCACTTAACATTGTTAGAGTAAAGGAAACGCTCATTAATAATTAGTCCTCCATTTCTTGTATGTAATCATGCTAAATTTTTCTTTTTTGGAACCCCTCATCAATTTTTTCCTTTATTCATAATGAATTTTCAGTCATTAGTTTGAATAGCCACTTTGCTTGTGTTTGTAAATGTTACTGTACTGTTTAAGGCTTGCCCCCCTTGTGATGATCCAGTGTGTCTTGTTGGCTTACGGCCATTTTTGGGTGTGAAACATCTTCTCATCACTCAATCATACCTTGCTCTTCTTACTTGCCCTGAAAACCCTCCAGGCACTTCAAGTGATGGGTAAGTTCACTGAACCTTAATACATTTTTTCACTCTTAAATTAATTCTAAAGGAAACATAAACTGCTACTGCCATTGCAATTACTCTTAATTTATTATGTTATTCCTAATTGGCTAAGCTTTTACACCAATGGATCCTATCTAAATTGTTGGTGCAAATAAAATTATCTACTATCCAACTGTATTAATAGATATACTGAAAGGGTTTTTTGCTGGAAATTACTGTCAGACTCTGTTTAATACTAAGCAGAAAAAAAAATTATAAATAAATCTATTTCTTCATAGAAACCAATAATAAACTCAACTGTATCCAATAGGAATAACAATTTAACATAAAGCTCTATTGATATTGGTACAATAAAATCCAATACTAAAATTTCTTAAAAGATAATGTAAAACATGCAAATCACACTGTTGCCTTACACAGTAGGCAAAGAATTGTGCATATAGCGTTAAAGACAACAACTCTGTACTCAAGACATCCTGAAAAAGATTTAAGCTTAATGTTTAAATACTTTATTGGAAATAATATTATAAAAATTTGGATGCAATAATTCTATAGCTTTTTTTTTAACACAGTTCAACTAAGCAAGTACACTCACCAAAAAAAAGTTTCCAAAAATTAAATAAACACCAGAAATAATATCAAAACAAATATTATTTTGAAAGATATTGGTTTCAATAGAAATTAACTCTAACTAAACAATGTACATATCATTATACTGATAAATGACATATTTCAACTTTTGATTAATATTTTACACATAATTTAGATTTTTCCTATTGTGTTGTGACTTTTTTTAAATAGTTATATAAATAACATTTACTTAAGATGAAATTAACAGCCTTTCACTTCTTTTTCTTAAACAAACAAATTTGTCTACTTTACTCTTTACAAACTAGTCATTGCTTGTCACCTTTTGTGTTACCAAATGATCCAAGTATGATATAATCTAAACCGCTACAGTAATTTATCTTACATCATCATATAGTGGAACCATGGTAAGCCTTCACTCTAGTTAGAGATGTAACATCAATGCTAGGTCAGATAGCAGACTCTTGTATGTAAAGGCACTCACAGTAGCAAGGACCTATCTCACTAAGTTCTTACTCAATAAACAACTATAAAGAACCCACAAAATTATTTTATGCCACCTAACCCAATCCACAACCCATTCTGACAGATTAGCCCATTGGGGTGGGGGGGTAGCGACATAATATGGCCAAAATATCTAATCATTATTCGGGATGTATATATTTAAAGGATAATATATTGAAAGATATTAAATTTATTCATCTCACTTTTTTTTAATGCAAACAATTTTCAGGTAATATTGATTTGATTTTATTGTTTAATTAGTCATCAAGAGGGAAGTTGGACTTTATATACTCTTAAACTTCCAACACCTACAACACTTTACACAGACATTATGACAGTGGGATCTGTACACCGATGGTCTTCACCAACCACATATTGTCATCTGCTATGTGAAGGTCATATAATTCTACGAACTGAACTTTACATGATGTCACAAGACACTAAAGAAGAAAATAAGACTCTACTATCACTTTACAAAGACTCTTGTGGCCTACTAGCAGATTATTACATAACGTAAGTAATTAGTATAAGTCAACAAGTTTATGTAAGGAGTAGAATTTTTTTTTCACAGAATATTTAATTCTCAAATATATTTATACCAAATCTCAAATGAATTAATATTCATTATAGTAAAAAACCAACTTCAACCATTTACAAATTAGCTAATAAATGAATATTAATATTTTCTTTGACTCACTAGTGTAAAGTTAAAATAATGTAGGAAGTAAAAAATTACTTATTTTTTATTTAGATGCAACAGCGAAAAAGAGTGGAGCTTGGCTACTCCCTACTACACCATGAGTGGCCTCACACCGTTTGATGTTATGGAGAGAGTAAAAAATATGAACATTTCTGTTAGTGATTTACAATCACACCATGTAAGACCTTTTTTTTATTCAAGCTTTTCATTGAATAATCTTTATTAAGTTTTTAATACCAACGTTTACTGTATTGGCCTGAAAATAAAGCATACTTTATTCCAAGAAATAGCTTACGTTTGAAGATAATACATAATAAATTTTATACCTATAAGATACACATCTGGTTATATTCATATATATTAAAATAGCTACTTTATCACTGCTTAAACGTATCATAGTTGATTAAAAATAGATTAATCTTAGTAGTTGCTAGCCGCCGCTTAAATTTGTCAAAGTTATTTATAAATATATTAACCTTGATAGTTACTAGCCACAACTTAAACTTGGCAAAGTTATTGAAAATTATATTATCCTTGACTATCTCATTTGTATCTACAACATTTGAGACATTATGGCTGCTAAACCTTCAAAACTAATTTCACCATCGCACTTTTAGTGTATCTATTTTTTTTTCAGGTGATCTCATTTTTTTCTATGAATAACTTTCTCTTTTATTTCCAAGTGATCTCATTCTTAGTATGAATAACTTACCTTTTTATTTCCAAGTGATCTCATTCTTAGTATGAATAACTTTCTCTTTTATTTCCAAGTGATCTCATTTTTTGTATGATAATTTTTTGTTTCCTTCAAAGTCATATAATTTTAATTGTAAATATTTTGTTTTTTATTTGCAAACAATTTGATATATAAGTAAGTTAATTATAATTAATATGGAGATATATAATAATTATATTATTTCAAATGATTTAATCCAAAGTGATCCTATTTTAAGTGTAAATATGTTGTTTTATTCTTTAAAAGTGGTTGAAAATTTGGGTTTCGGCCTATTATTGGGCCAAAACGGTATATTTATTATTTATTTATTATTAAGTTTATGGTACCAGCCTTTATATTTATTGTAGATCTTTAAATGTTTCAGGATGGAAGTGAAAAGTATGCTCAAGGTTTAATGAATCACTTGAAAACATGCCTTATTAAAATGGACTATAAATCAGAAGACATTCCCTTCTCTTTAGCTGTCCCAAGCTTTGCACACTCACTTCTTGACATATTTGAAAAACATGATCCAGGTCAAGTGTCAACTTTAGTTTTGAGGTCACACCTGCTCAGAGAATATTCAACTGATCGGGTCCTCTCTATTATGAAAAAACAACTAAGCTTAAGGTATAAATACTGTGTTGCAAATAATATTATCAAAGCTTACATACATTAATTCTAAAGGTTTTTTTTAATCACAGTTCATCTATTCAAGCACATTAACTAAATAAAACTGTCTTTCAGAACTAAAATAAACACCTGAATTAATACCAAAACAATATATATTTGAAGTATATTGGGTTCAATAGAAATGAAGACTAACTAAATTATGGATTGAATTTGTATGTGGTTCAAACTTAGATCTTAAATGCAGAATGATTTCGTAGTTTCTTGTTCATATTTGATTATTGTTTGCTTCAGGATTTTGTAACTGTCTGGATATATTCTTCATTATTTATTAACACAAGTATTCTCTATTAAAGTCGGGCTATGCAAGGTTGCTGGGGTATGAAGACGGAGGTGTTATGTCATGATTCAGTAATGTATCAACAATAAAGCACCCGCTTTGGTGGCTGCATGCCCTTGTAGATTAGACTGACAATGACTGGGAGATCTAGGTTTGAATCTTGGCCGGGTGTACTGAGGGTGGTTTTTTCCAAAATGGTTTTCCATTCTCTCTCTCTCTCTCTCTCTCTTCATGAAGATTCGGGTTCACTTCCTTCAAATACAACCATACAAATCCTTAAAACCATTAGCATACTGTAACTAATACATAAGTGTACAACCAGAATGAGTAGTAAGCTAAAAAAAAAAAATTAAGCTTAGAGGTGATTCAACTATGGCGAGCCAAATTATTGTCATACTGCAGCATGATTTGGATCAAAATTTTGTTTCTAGTGGGGGTGAGATATCTTTTTTCTGCCTCCCATCAACAAAGTTCCCAACCTGTTGACCCCTGACAACCCCCATCCTACCTCAAATCAGACAATGCCCCGACACCCACTGGAACCCAACCGAGGCGATTTCACGTCCAGATTACATCCAGAGACAGCTATCAAATGGGAACATTTCCAATAGGATTTTCAATCCATCCTGAGGCAGGATGACCCACCGACAGACTAAGAGAATAAACACACCTTCCCCGTTCTCATCCTGTGTGCTAACCTAATCAAAAAAAAGATCAAAAAAAAACTACAAACCCTAATATGGAACTTTGTGGAATAGACATTTTTTCATGGACATTTTGTCACATGGACACTGCATGTATAGACCTTATATCTGATAATCAAAATTGTAACTTTAGAGGTATCAAAATCATTCCATAATATGCCTCACTAGTTTTCAAACACCATTTGGACCAAGAAACCTAGGCTCAGCTGGGATTTCAACCAAAAGCTGTATCAACATTTCAAAGTGTTATTTCCCAAACAATAGTCAACCTGGTAGTTAAAAATTTAAGGAAATACTTGTTTCCTACTATTATAGATATACATCGATTAATATAAATATGACTTTCTCTGGTGGCCACATGGTCTTAAGGCATCGCTCTCGCAATAGACTAGATTACCGATGACCGGGAGATTAGGATTCAAATCCTGGTCAGGTGTTATACTGAGGATGACTTTTTTCTTAATGATTTTTCACTATCCCTCCATTTAAATAAATACTGGTACACTTCCTTTAAATTCAATCTTCCTCATCCCTAACAGATTATCATATATAGTACATATGCGTACAACCCAAGCAAGTAGTGAGACGCACTGCTTAAAAAAAGAAATTATAATAAAATAAAATATGGCTACTCATTTGTTAATAATCAGGAGATTTTCAATATAACTTTACTAAATGGACAAGTTAAGCTATTGTGTGTAACTGTCACTTTTATACATATTTAAAGGAAAAAAAGTTGAATATGCCCTCTTTTTTTATAGCCACTCACTTTTCTGATTGTTTGTTGTCAAAAATGATTAGCATACTTATTCTAATAGAAATTTGTTATTCACAATTCATATCAAAACAGTACTAAGAATATGTTAGCTTTAACTTAGATTCTACCTTCCTCATCCCTGACTCATTAGCTTAGTACATATGGATATAACCTGGACAGGCAAAGTAGTAAGACACCGTGCTAAAAAAAGGGTGAGAAAAAGAAAACTATTTTTGTCTGGCACTTATTTTCACAAGGCGATAATGATGTCTGAGCTCTAGTCTACTAAATAATCTTTTTCTTTCTTCAAGAGGTCTTCAAAGAAGTGCAATTTCTGGGATTTTGCGGTAATTTGATCTATGCTCAATTTTATTTATGAACAGCTAGTTTCATTGTATAACTGGTAGTATGCATTTTTTGATTTACACACAGTTAATGTGCTCACAGCTCAACCTATGCACCAAATGGTCTACACACCGTTAGCCTTTTTTTGACTTAGAACAAACAAAAAAGTTTGAATTTGTTTTATTTAAAGTTGGATTAGCTTCCACTTTAGTGTTAGTAGATTACACTTAGTTGTAACTTATTTCAAGCTGTTCTATTCTCAAGGTTCTCTCAAAGTCACTTTGTGCATTGATCTATTCCATGGATTATGAATGCAACTCATTATCATTTATTCTATGTCGATAAAGTTTAGTACTGAAGGTGTAGCTAAAAATAAACATGCTTATAGAGATGCACCTTCCCCATTACTTTTTAATCTAGCCTTAGAGTATACTATCAGGGTAATGCAAGAGAGTAGGGAAGGGTTGACATTAAATGGTACAACACAGCTATTAGGGTACACAGATGATGTTAGATAAACAGTAGGGAAACTGTTGCAAGAAATGCAGCCATTTTATTAGAAGCTAGTAAGCCATTGAGTTAAGAAGTGAAAACGCTGAGTATATGATCCTTGATCACACAAAGAGCAAGGATTGAGGGCAATAATTTAGAGATTACCGTGAACAACATAAAAGTCGACATGGTTATTCAGTTAAAATACTTAGGAACAATCTTTATGTTAAGGGGAAGAAACCATTTGGGAGACCTAGACGCAGATGGAGCGATGAGATTAGAATGATGTTACGTTCCTTTTTATAACTTATTTTTGGCCATTAAGATATTGAAAGTATAGGGTGGTTAGATACTAAAGGATTAGACTTTTATTGCGTTGCGAGTTCTTTAATATTTAATATTTAATTAATTATACCTTACACTATTAATATAATGGAAGGAATGGTATATTTAACACACTACACTTGATTAAGTAAATTATAAGGAGAGTATATCTTGAATGCTTAACAAATAGTATTAGTACTATATTATAAATAACGCCATCCCCGAGCGTCAAAAGGTTCGCCCGAGTCCTACCAGATTTTTAAACAAGAGTGCCAGATTTGCTCGGCCCAACCCTACTTAATACCTCGGTTGGACCGCTATTTATTGGTCATTACAGTCCTACCCTTCTTAACCGTGTTTGAATTTGCACCAATGGGAACGTGGCAAATTCAAACTGTTAAGAAGGTACTCAAAGCTTTTTTGTTTCCCCTTCCTGACGGTTAGGCCGCCGACTCAGTTCCTCATCTGGTTGACCTCCCCTTCCCCCCGTTGATGTGTCTCCCCTTCCTGGGGGGAAGGGGAGACACATCAACGGTCGTTTCCTATTTTTATAACTTAGAGATAATTTGTTCTTATCAATGGACCTTAAAGAAACGGGGTGTAATGAAGTAGACTGGATAGAATTGACTCAGGATAGGGATAGGCAATGTAATTTTGTATGTGTGGCAGTGAACTTCTGATTTACTAATGCCATAGATCTTAGAATAAGTAAATTTAATTACTAAGAGTTGTATTAGTAAAAGTGTCAAATATAAAATTCCATTTTTTTTTAATCAAAAATACATTAACTTTAGAATATGTATGTTCAAGTTTTGTATAACTGTATAAAACACATCTCAAATTATAATCAAACTATTTCTGGTAATAAAATGGTTGTATTCCCAGATGGGTAGGTAGAATAAAATAAAATAAAATAAAAATTGGAATATATTTACATATTTGTATTGTATTGTTATCTATTACTCTTTAGTAGTTTTTTTATCATAAAATATCTCAACCAAAGAATGAAATTAAATAAAAATAATATGCACAAATAGTACTAGGTTAGTAAGTAAGAAAAACAAAAATGGTCAACATTTATGTAGTGTTTTAGTTGATCATAAACTGTACATTTATGAACGAGCAAAATTTGTCTTAATCCTCTTTCTCTCCTGCTTCACCTGTGTCCCCGCGACTCACTTTGCCGGGACCTTAACCCTACCTCCCACCGCGACACATGTTGCCCGGACCTTCCCGCCAACTTTTTTCCTACCCCTACCCACATGACCTGAGAGACCGGAGACTAACCACAAACGTCGCTCGGGGACTGGAATAATATACCTCAACTCAATTGCCCTCCGAAACCAAACGTCAGGGATAACAAGTCATCTCTTTGATATATTTGACTCACCTATAAGTTTTAACTATGAATTATTTATCAATATATAAATATAATTCTAATATACATATATGAAAATTGTAGTCTCAATTATCTGACATATCCATATGACATACTCTTTACATTGCTGTGCATATTTTGACACTCCCGCTCCCATTGTTTCTTTGTCTCTGTGCATCACAGACCTCTGTGGACGTAGTAGCTCTTGTTTGTTTGCCTGCCCTAGTGATTGTTTACACTATACTTGTTCATACAATGATAGTGTTTAATCTCTTCCATTGCTATTTTCTCTTAATATAATTTTACTTTGTGAGAAACATGGCAAGTGTAGAAATAAATAAAGTGGTTCCTTCAATTTAACAGAAACTTCAAGCCCTAAAAACGTCAGTGGCGAATTTATACAGAAAATTACATCCAAATTTGGAATGGGTAGAGTTACAGTTGGTGACTGAAAGGGGAAAATAATTATTGTTATCAAGCCTAAGAAACAGAAAATTAATGAAGAAATGTAATCAAAGCTTCATTCTTAAGAATGTTACTTACTATATTATTTTTTCAAAAAAACTTTTTTGAAGGGGAACTGGATCATATGACTAGTATAGGCTGGTTTGAACGCATTAAAAAATGATAAAAGATAAGGCAGCTTAGGTGAAAAATTATTGGCAAATTTGGAAAAATTTATTAAATTCATAGCAGAATTTCATTGTCTCATTGACAATAATGAATGATTATAGTTGGCATGTAATTGCAATGAGACTTAAAAAATTTAATTGGTACCTTGAAAGGTTCTAGCCTTCATTAACAATGCTGGTAACCACAAACTAAGTCTTGCATTTGTTGGAAAGGCCAAAAATCCATGAGTTTTCAAAAATCTAGCTCCTACTGCTTTTTAAGTTTTGTATTAGAATAAAAAGAACCCCTCTTCAGTGGCCGTATGATCTAAGGTGTCACTCTTATAATAGACTAGACTGCCTATGACTGGGAGATCGGAGTTCAAATCTTGATCAGGTGCTTCGAGGGTGGTTTTTTCGTAATTAACTTTCACTCTCCCTTTATGATAATGTGGCTACACGTCCTTTATAGTTAACCTTTCTCATTTCTAGCACATTACCATATTAGTACATAGGTGTATAACTCGAATAGATAGTAAAAATAATGAATTGGTGGCTGCAAAAATTTTCCACAGGTGGTTCTTCAATTAATTTATATCTTCAGTAGAACATTTTATGAAATCGCTAAACTTAGCAAAAAGCTAATCCTTATCCTTGATAGTAAGTCATCTAATCCTGATGAGGATGAACTGAGCAGTGGGGACATAACAATAATTTTTCTTCCTCCTAATGTCACCTCGAGTAATTCTATGGACTGGGGTGTACGCAATGGTTTAAAGTAAATTTATAGTCATAAGCTTTTGACTACACTCATTGAGGCGATATATGGTGGGAATGGTGTACTATATAAGCTTAGAAAAATGATTCTAAAATACATTATTTATGGGGTCGCACAGTCAAATTTGGCAGTCATGGATAAAGTTGGTTTCAAAAGACAAAATACATAAGAAATGATACAAGAAAATTGTAATAACCAGCTATCATGGCTACAGCAAATTTTTTCTTTGAAAAAGTGAATGTTTATGATATACATTAATTAATGTATGGAGAAAGATGAGCAACAAAAACTGATGGATCATAAAATTGCTAAACTCTGTAATGTATTGCATTATTTATATTTTAGAATATCTACAAATAAACCTTACTTTATAATTATTATATACTTCATTTTAATTTAGGGTTGTTTCGACTTACACACCACTCCAGTTTCCCCGACATTTCTGTTATTTGGCCACCTTTTGGTCCTGTCTCAAACATAACAATTTTTGAGTTATTTTAAATAAAATATAAAACAAATATAAAGTAACATTATTTCTTATCCATAATGATAAAATAGATAGGGCAAGTTTTGTATATGGGTATAAAGGTCAAATATTATATCTATTTTTTTACCAATCTTTTCTTATGCATGGCTTTAATGACTAACCCTCACTATAGCATAAACATATTTTAGGGTGTTTCAGAGAAAGAGTAAAATATTCCTTTTCAATTTCAGACTTAAAAAAAAGTATTTTTCTCCATAGCTGTGATTCACCTTAATGTTTAATAATACTTTGACCACTTTCTATAACCAATAATACACTTTATTTATTCAATCCTAAAATAAATATTGGAATCACACATTCACTAATTTAGAAAACATTATTATTGTTAATTTTTATTCTTGTATATTGAACTACTTAGTTAATTATTGACTTTAAAAGAATTCATGTGTCAAGGTGTATCCACACAACCTTAATGCCAATAATGTATGGTAAAATAAAACTGCATAAACTGTTTATTTGTAAAAGTGTATATTTAGAAACAGATCTGATACTGTATTAGCTTCTCTAGTTTGACTTTGTAATCTACCAATACTTTTGTAATAGGACCTAATGTTTTATTAAAATACATTAATATACAAATTATAACACCTTTATAAATATCATTACAATTTTCTTTTTAACACAAGCTTATACAGAACATATCAAAAAGTTAAACGAAACTCAACATTAGTTAAAAGACAAGTAGTTACCACAGATATTGAAATGTTTTGGTAATAATGGGTATAATTTGCAAATGCATATTATTTGTTTTAGTACTACTCAGGAGAGGGATTTTCTACAAAATCATATTTTTATTACCTTACATGCCTCAAATTCATTTAGATTTATACTACTAAATCTATAAGTCTATAGCATATAACCCGAACGGGTAGTAAGACTAATAATAAAATATATATAAGTCTATCTTTATCTAAATCATGCATTTTTTCAAAGGTTTTATTATTTCTCCAATAATTATCTTGTAAAATTGTAAAGTGAAGTCACTTAAACTATAGGCATTTGCTCTGTATGTATGTGTGTACTAAGCCCAAGCCATAGATTTTGCCTACTTATTTTTCTATTTTTGTAGGTATATAAGTGAGTGTGAAGGCTCTGAGAGACAAAATTTATTGAGCATAAGTATTTTTAATATGTAATAAAAGTAGAAATTTCAACTTGTATACTTGCTACTGTATTGTTATAAATTATCAGTGTAAATATGTGCAATTTTCTAAAATACTGAATTCTATCATAAATTTAATATTTTAATATCATGTAGGATACTTTAATAACTATCGTTTTCTTTTTAGACCTAAGCCGGAACCCAGTGATGCCCTAGCCCTGGTGTTGTTGTGTATCCAAAAGGGGTCTCCAGATCAAGCTATAACTGTACTTAACTCTTTCTCTCCTAAACAATTAAAAAATATATTGGCTGACAATTATTTTCTCATGTTTGAAGGAAATGATGCAAAAACAAGAACATGGTTAGACAACTTATTTTACACATTCTATAAATTCTTATACTATGAATTAAACTCTTAAATTTGACTAAAATATTACTAAATTTAACTTTTCCATTCATCTATATTTTAAATGTATTTAGTTGTCTGAAAAAATAATTTTTTTAATATTCTTTCATACATATATTGGAAAAAAAATTGTAATTTTAGGTTTTATTTGATACATGTTTGGCTCTCTCTTTAATCATCTTAACATTAGCTTATGCTTTTTTCACTAGGGGAAAAGAAGATACTCTTAACTTCACAGAATTATCAACTTTGCTTATGGATACCAATATGGAAGTACTAGCTAGGGTGCTTGTGCACCTAACTACAACTACTGATTCAGCCATGACTTTAAAACAAGTTTTGCAGGTATAAGATAAGATTATTAATAATTTTATTCGGTAATTAAAATAGTTGTATAATAAATATTAAATCAAATATGTCCTCTTAATGTAATGTAAAAGGTTTTATCCCTGAAATTAATGTGTATTTTATCCTACTTAAGGCAAAGAAGGAACTAACACTAATTAACAGTAAATATATATTTCAGTTGTAACAAACGGTAAAAACTAGGGATGGGTCCAATTCCATATTTCTCGATTCTGAATCCAAAATTTTCTTTTGAATCTCGAATATAAATTTGAATCCTTGGATCTTGGATCTTCAAAAACACATTTTTTAATAAAAGTCAAAAAATCGAAAAATCCTTTTTCTTAAACAAACAAGTGGACATAAATAAAATGGTAAAGTTAAAACATGTATTGTTTTATTATAAGAAGTGACCTTCACACATATATTCCTCAACCTTGTCTTTTATTGAGGTCTTGTCTTTTAGTCATTAATTTATTATAAAATGACCACATTCCCTGAGATGTGTCTTGTGCCGATCCTTGTGTCAAGGAAGCCTGAAATAAGGAAAATGTGTGTGTAAACAATAATATTATTGTGTTGTGTTGAACTACAGTAAATATATATTTTTTAAAGTCTACTTACTGGTTGATCAATTGTCTCTGCATTGCTATCAGTAAGCTCATCAGCTTGTTCACAGATTTGTTTAAAGCACTCTCATCTTGAGCCGAGGGTCTAATAGTGCGGCTATTAAATACACAGGATGCTGAGGGCTGCTCTAAGGTCATTTTTCATATCTTGAAGTCCAGAAAATAAAAGTGCACGTATCTTTAGCTCCTTCATTTTACTTTTCACAATTGGAATCACTTCTGACACTGTTACATTAGATCTGCTGACAGTATAGGTTGATTGATCAAAAATGTTCAAAATTTCAATCATGTTTGAAATGAGAGCCCACTGAGCAGATCTCAATTCTACTGGAATATGAAGATCTGTTGCTGCTAACATAATAGCTTGTTTTTGCTCAAGTAAGAGCTTTATCATGTGCAACACAGAATTCCACCTAGTAGGTTCATCCTACACTAGTCTATGTAGCTTAATTCCCACTGTGGCTTGGGCAGCTTTAATCAGTTTGGTAGCCATGGAAGAGTGCTTAAAATGACCTACTATTCGACGACATGAGGCTATTAAGCTATCAACTAACTGATTAAGAGTCCATCTTTTACCACCAACTGAAAGGTGTGCGCTAGACATGGAATGTGATCAAAGTTGTAAGAATTTAGAGCACTACAGATGTTTCGTCCATTATCATGAACAATAAATACTTCCTGATCAATTTCCCATGACTAGTGTTTCAGTGATGAAGTTACAGATGTTCTCTCCTGAATGGTAAACTTGAGGAAATGGAATTACCTCTCTGCAAAGGTGTCAAAGTTTATAGTCTTTTGTCTATGAAGTGTGCCGTCAAACTTAGGTAGTATCATTAGCAGTAGATGTCCAGAGATTTGTTATAACTGATACATACTCTGCGTCTTCAAGCAAGACCTTAACCTAAGACTTTGTTTAGAGGTACATGGCAGGAATCAATTGTAGGATTTGTTGCAGTTTGTACCAAATACTATTTGGGGTGTACAAAGGAATTATTTAAACCAGATTGATAAAATGATTGGAATAACAAAAATAGATTTATTATAACAGAAAAATAAAAGATATGATTGATTACAATAGATATACAAAAACATAAGATAGAAGTTCCAAGATTATTACTGTCTTGTCACAACACGGGCAAGATCAAATGCAGTGGCTTGAAGTAATGTTCAATAAAAAACAGCTGGACTGACGTCAGACTACAGTCAGCTGATTCTAAAAGAAAAACAGTGAGGTAATTAAAAACAAACGTTAACTGGAAATGATATACATATAGTATTGTTAACACATTTATAATTTAAACTAGCTTGCTTGATTGGGACAAAAGAAAATTCTTTAAGAGACATAGTATAATGAATTGCAATAGAAAGGTTATTTGATTACATTGGTAGATGGCTAACATACAGGTGTCTACACACAATAGTACTATGGCCGGTCCTTTCCCTATTGGTACTGCTAGAGCATTCAATAGTACATATATTTACTGACCCACTCCCTGGGGTACTACACTAATATAATTCATACAAGACTAATACTCAGCCAAAAACAGGCTAGGAGAAAAAGGTATTATCCGCGCGACCCCATATAGAAACAAGCGGAGTTCCGCACTTTATGCACCCAAGCTAATATCACACATGAAGTGTGGCAACAAGAATGATTCAATACATTGAACACATTGACCCAACTGGGTCCTAAAAAAAGATAGACAACTTGGTTGTAGCCATAAAAACAAGTGAGTAATTCTAAGGACTCAAAAGAGAAATATAGTGCTCATTGAGAATAGCAACCATTTGGACTAAGTCCTTATTACATCTGGAGCTCAAGGCTCCTATATCGAAGCTATATCATATGGATATAGGAAAAACATGGACACTTGGACCAATATAACACGTTTGAGGGACTTGATCAACACTAGAGTTGCTGTGACTACATTAACAGAGTTGGAATAATACAAAACCAAAATCTAGTCATTCTGACTGAAACAAGGAGTCAAAATAATCATAATAGTCGCCTCGGCTATACTAAGTCTGAAATAAACAATAAGTCAGATAAACTTATTAAATAAACAATTTCTAATCTTTTAACTAAACAATAAGTTAGATGGACGTCACCTCTATACTTAAGAAATTGGAGAGGATATTCCTAGGTGGCGCGGCGGTGAGAACCACGTCCAACACCACATGGCCACCGGTTCCTTTGTGAAGAGAGATTTTCCTCGGAGGCGCAGCGGTGAGTACCACGCCCAATACTGCATGGCCACCGGTCCTTTCGTGAAGAGAGGTTTTCCTCAGAGGCGCTGCGGTGAGTACCACGCCCAATACCGCAAGGCCACCGATCCCTTCGTGAAGAGAGGTTTTTCTCAGAGGCGCGGTGGAGAGTACCACGCCTAATATTGCAAGGCCACCGGTCCTTTCGTGAAGAGAGTTTTTCCTCGGAGTCGCGGGGGTGAGCAACATGCCCAATACTCCAGGGCCACCGGTTCCTTCGTGAAGAGAGGTTTTCCTCAGTGGCGCAGTGGTGAGAACCAGGCCCTATACTCCATGGCCACCGGTCCCTTCGTGGAGAGAAGTTCCTTCTTCAACAACGTGATGTGATAGAATAATCTTTTGTAAATCTGAGGGTACCTATTTTATACCCTTTTTCTGACTAGAACGGAACAAAAAGAAAATAGAGAAAATACGTGATAGCACAACTGATGATAGGAGCTTGCGGGGTGTGTAAAAGGGGAGATTTGAAGACACGCCGCCACAACAGTGGCGCTCGAGGGTCGTGGGAGTGAACCTAACATAGGGTTGGTTCTTTTCTACGACTGAAGAAGTAGTAAGTGGATGTGTTAGAAAGCACCCTGTTGCCATTCGTGTTCAATATTAGGCTAGAAGGCATGTTGGCGTTATTCGATCCCATCCAGCCACAGTGAGTAAGTTTTGAAGCATATTATTCCTGAATGTATCAGCTTTAATTATCTTTTTTGGATTCCACTATTGTAAGTTTAGTATTTTCATGCAGATTTGTATTATTAAAATGACTTGTAGTATTTTCTATTGAGAGCACATGGATCATATCCGAGTCCATCCAGTCATTAACAATAGGTTTTGAAGGATATTATTATTAAATATTTCAAATCTAATCCTCTTCTTTGAATTCTGCCAATATAATTATTATAACTTCGTATTTTTACGTAGCCTAATTGTGTAGGTGTCAACTTTACATGATTGACACGCTACATTATTTATTTATTTCCTATATGTTTTCGAGATGGCATAGTATATCTCGGTTCTAAGTGATTGCCAAGTGCCCTAAATTCTTGATTTCCCACTAGCATTAGTGGTTGATTATCTAAGCATACTATTTAAGCAATAGGTTGGGCTATGGCTTGACTTAGTGGATCTCCTGGTTTAAACTAGGTTTTGTTATCAATAAAGCTTGATAAAGTTGACTAGAATAATGATTGCAACCTCTTGGGTGCTGGAGGTGAGAGATTTGGTTGGCTTTCATTTTTGGAAGCACTTGCTTGGGTAAGAACAGAGGTCTGACTCGATGAACACCCAGGAGCACCTGGATCATCAGGGGCAGTTTGTAAAGTTAGAGTTTTGTCAAGTGAAACTGATTGCTTAAATGGTCCTATTTCATTAACATCTTTTGTTGACTTACTGGCAAATATTTCAAGTGAATGTGTCCTCAAATGTTTTTTCATTGCACTGATACTGCTGCACTGATTGCACTGATACCTCTAGATATCAAAGTCCCACAAAACTTGCATTTGGCATAGTTTGGATTTGTTTGGAAAATGTTAAAGCTGTCCCACACTTCCCTAGACATCTTGAATATTTGGAACTACGCGGATTATATATCTAATGGCAAAATAACGCACTAGGAGCTAAAATGATATGTTTCTAAAAAGTATAATAATTTCACACCAAAACATAGAGTAAACTTCTAAAGGTTAAAACAACAACCGGTTCAAATCAAAGATAACTATGAACGGCAGTAGTCTTTTCACTTTTTAGTTTTCACTGACAACGAGTTAATGTCAAGGCCCGTCTATACATAAAACAGATAGATATTATTTATGTTTTTTAAATTTAAATCTGTGGTCAGTAAAGGTTTGTCTAAACCGTCTTAAATGAGCCTGTTAATTTTCCTAGGTAGCTTGGTGGTAGGTACAAATATTAATCAAGAGAATGTGAAAATGTTTTTTAAAGGAAATTGGCATAGTAAACAAAACTTTTTTTTAAAATGCTTGGTAGTTGGTACAACTTAAAATTACCATTATTTTTATTTGTCTTTTTCATAACATTTCAATAACAAGGAAGACACCTAAGAGAAAATTAATATGCAGTAGACAAATATTTCATATTTTATTTGGTGATTTTGTTGTTTTATTATTTATCTAACCCTAAGCCAAACTGTCGTGTTTTCCCAATTTCACTAGTTTATTTACTTATTCCTTCTACTAATTGCATGGAGTTTTAGTCAAGGCTTTCATATTGGATTTGAGATTTTTTTGGCGAGAATCTCAAATCTCTCAAATATCATAGGATTCTATAGTAAAAACGAATTCAAAAAAACCATATCAATTTTTATCAGACAAAATTTTTTATGAACATTTACTAGCACCATTGAAAATTAAATTTCAAGCTAGATATATAAGTACTAAACAGGAGCTGTAAGAAACAGGATTTCGATTTTGATTATGAACACATGCAATTAAAAAATTAAAAAATAAAATAATGCTATGTATGTTCACAAACGCAAAATTTGAGAATCCAGAAAAATACAATACATATTTTTTAGCTACAGTTATTTTAAAATACACAAACATATCTCAAATCAAAATGGAAAAACACACTAGATTTAGTTGTGTTTTACTTGTGTTTTTTTTACACACCCAGTAGGTTATCCATTCCATATGTCAATGGTATGTAGCAAGTGATAGGGTAGCCAGAATAGGCCTATCAATAATTTAATAATCGAATCGATCACTTTAAAATCCAGAAAAATACCTGGAAATAATTCAACCAAAGATTGAAGACCCCTGCAAATTTTAACAAATATAATTGATAATCCGTAATTATGTTCACAATTGTATTGAACTTATTGTGGATTTAGTTTGATTTAGCTATTATTAAAAAGTCTAGAATAGAGATAATTCCAGGTTTAGCTACGAATTATTTTTATTCAAATAGAATCCTACATAGTTTTGGAAAGCTGAAAATGGTCTATAGCTAAAAATGTTCCTCGCATGAAATTGAATTAGTAAAATGAAAACTAAATACAAGTATAATAGTATAATAATTTTAAAATTAAAATTACAATTTAAATTATTTATAATTTAACAAGTTTTAAACTTTACTGACTTTATATCATTATTCAAGTAAAGTGTATTTATAAAATTATCTTATTTTCTTGCTTACTCTTTGGCATTAGGAATGTGAAAGTTAATTTCCCCGCCTACAAAATGATGCCAACTATCCGTATCTTAAGCTAATTCTATCCAGTCCCCCTCATTAAACCCTATCTTTTTCAGGTTAATTCTTATGATATCATACCATCCACATCTAGGTCTTCCAAATTATCTCTTCCTATTGTGTTTGACAGTCGGTAGCATGAACAAGGTTCTAGAATCTCCCATTCATGCTGTATGTCCTTCCCACCTTAATCTACGAGACTTAATTATCCTAACAATGTCTTGGGATGGATACAGGGTATTTAACTCATCATTATGTAATCTATTCCACTCCCCAGTAGCCTCATACTTTTTTGTAACAAGTATCTTATGAAGCACCTTGTTTTTGAACACCCTTAATTTGTTTTTGTCATGTAAAGTAAGAGAACATGTTTCACACTTATAGAAAACAGCTGGTAAAATTATTCCTATGCATGCTCAGAGTTTTACATTCCTTGAAAGCATGTGAGATGTCAAAAACTTGCTGACCGAGTAACTGTAATTTTTTCCTAATTTCCAATCTAACATCACTAGTTAAAATTGTTCCTAAATATTTAAGCTCATATACCCTTTCAAATGAAATGTTGTTCTCAGTAATCTACAAATTATCGTCCCCAATCTATGTTATCTGTATGACCATATACTAAGTCTTTTAAGTGTTTACTTTTTAACCTATTCTCTTAATAACCTTTAGTAAATTTCTTCATTTCTTGCTATTCTTACTATTGCCCAACAAAGCTAAATAAGCTGTGTATCCTAAGAGCTGCAGTGTACTGTTTAATGTCAATCTTTCTCTATTATCGTGCATTTCCCTGATAGCATACTCTAACGTTAGACTGATAAATGGTACAACACAATTGCACAAACTTTATCTTATATAAATAAAAATACATTATTATTGATATACAAAATGGTCTCCCTATACTAATTTTGAACCAAATCGCTAAAACCATTTTATTTTTAAATATTCAGATTAAAAAGAGAGTCACTAGTAAACGGCCCATAGCCAAATCCCCCCAATCCTAAAACACATATACAGCTTTATTTGTCATGTTCATGTCAAACACTTGCCAGTTATACTATTAAGCAAATTCGTTTACTCAGGGTGTTTACCAATACTGAAAATACTGGAAATATATTTTATTTTAGTGACTAGAAATATACTTGAATTTTGAATCAAATACTTGAAAAATACTAAGCCTTGTCTCATTGAATGAAATGTTTGCTATGGCAGTTTGCATCAAGATTTTTAGATCCCTAATATTTATAATTTAAACACTACTGATAGTAATAATTATACCACCCCTTGAATATTCCCCTTCTGGTCGGTCTTGTTTGCAACATAGGTGGTTGACCGTGTATATGACCTTCCGGTGGAAATGTTTGTCTCCCTTCTATATTTTTGTTCTCTACCCTAACCCCCCTACTACTCTACATGCTAGAGGAAGAAATAAACGACTTTGTTATGACTACACTAACATTCTAATGGCACAGTACCTCCTTTGTTGTGTTCTTCACTTCCACCCTCCCCCTCACTCACCCCAAAAAAGCTGTACAGTTTGCAAGCTTGGTTGATATGAGTACTCTGCAGTGCCCTATTGTTTATCTTGTTACCTTTGTGTATAGTAAGAAATGAGTTAATTCAGAGGAAAAACTTCTTTTAAAGATGTTGGTTGGACAATACAGTGTTACAGAATGGCTTTGGCTCCAAAGAGTGCCTTGTGATAAAACTAAAGGGCATTGTTCTTTGTATAAAACAAACTTTTTCCCATGCCAATGGAAAGAAGTATATTGACAGACTGAAAGCTGCTAGTGGGAGCAAAAAAATATTGGACTTGTTCCTGCAGCCAAAAATGTAATTTCTTCTGTAGGTCTACATGGTGAAGGTGTGCATTCTAGTGCTAATGACAATGAAAATTTGTAAACTTAAAACTAAACTTGGTTGTTCTCTTCAGATTTTCCTTGTCAAAAATAAAGATTTGCATTCAGAAATATTCTGGGCTCATAATCAAATAATGACACATTCATCTGCTAGAAGCTTTTCTGCTTATAGTGATCTTTTCAAAGTAATGTTTTCCAATAATAATATTGCCCAGAAATTCCAAATGCATAAAGATAAACTTGGATGTCATTGTGTATATACTAGGTCCTTTATTCTAAAGCGAGCTTGCAAATATGGTTAAGCAATGCTCATTTTACTTCATTTCATTTCATGAGAGCTCATAAATACTTAGGCTCAAAATATACAGATGGATATTGTAGTTTGCTTTGGAATGAAAATTAAATTCATACAAGATATTTATCATCTTGCTTTTTAGGTCATTAAAATAGCTTAATAAAATCTTTAAAAAAAGACCAAGTTTCTATGGATGAGCCACATGTAAACCTCAGATTTTTAAATGATCTCATGAAATACTTAAAGGAGGATTCTTCATATATTCTTGAGTTGCTGGAATTTGGTACTTGTTCTTTACACATCGTCTTTGGTGCTTACAAAATTGCACATCCTAACTCTAGTTGGGCTACTAACCAATTTTAGTGCCTACCATATTACTTATTTAAAAAATTTCCAGCAAGACATGCACACTACCAAAGAATAACAGAATCATCTCTTTTCTCAGTGAAGTTTTGTTCTATTAAAGAACTCAAACTTGTTAGAGCAATATCATTGCTGCCTTATTAAAAAAATATCTTTATTCCTTTAACAATAATCCTCCAAAATATGATAATTTTCAAACATTAACTAGCTTTGTGAAAGATGAACTTTTGACAGCAAAATTCATGCTGTCAATTTCTCTTGAGTTGGAGAAATTTCTCTCTAGGTATCAGAGCAATCAACCTCTTTTGCCATTTATGTTCGCAGATCTAATAAACTACTTGAGAATTTGTTGAACATAATTATAAAACGTTTTTTAAATAATTCAGCAAATACTTCAAAACAGTTGTTTTACATTGATTTGAAGAAACAGTCCAACATGAAATCACTCTCTACTGTAGATATTGGGTTCACAGCATCAGGAACTTTGAAAGGCATTGAAGACATAAGGCTACTTCATTGAAGATTGTCATAACTTCCTAGTTAATCTCTGCTACAAACTTTTACTTAAGTGTCCTTTCTTCTACAAAATTGTCAAATTTGCCATTTGTATCTCTACTGCAATCATGATCAATCCGTCTCTTAGGACCCATGGGATAACTTCTGCATTAGATGTCCCACTAGGCAAGAAACAACTATCTATAGCCTGCGAGCCAATGCTGTAAAAAGAGACTACTTTGATTTGATATCAAAGTATGAAGTTTTTGACTATTTCTAGAACCTAAGCCATTCCAACTAACTACCTTCGTAAATACTGTTTCCCAAACAACACTCGACATTACATGAATAAAAATACTATAATAATATTAAACTTACATGCATACATATATACATACATACATGCATACATACATACATACCCAACCCCAACCTTACCCTAAACTACCTAATCTACCTTGACCTGACCTAACCTAACCTACATACCTACCTTTGCTTCGTCACTTGATACATACTCATCCTCTTGCACCATAGTCGAAAGTCTACTTGTACCCTCTCCAGCTACTCGAACCTACAACCTTTGTAAGCTCGAGTAATGAGCTGATGTACAAATCATTTAAACATGAAAAGCAATAGTAATAACCAGGGCAGTATAATTCTACAAACTCAGTTATATCAGCCCCAAGTTGCAAGTCCCAACAACCTAATAAAATGTGATATTATATATTTGAGTCTTGCTAAATTCAGAGAAAGATAGTTTAAGAAAATCATTTAAAGTGATGACATACAAACGTTTGATAAAGACCAAAAGGCCTGTTTATTTCCAGAACAAAATTAATAAGATTAGTAAACAATGTAAATTATTATAACTGCGAACAATATGCAATAGGTGTTAGAAAAATGTTATACATTTTCCAAGTAATTAGGCCTCAGCTTCAAAAAGCTTCATATCAATAAATCTTTAACATGTGCCATACAGGCCAATACAGGTCAAAGGCATCAATTATCAAAATTATCAGTGCTAAAACTAACAAATAAAATGTGTCTGGCTGCCTTACAAATAAAATGACTAGTTTGTTTCAAGGTCACCAGGAAAAATTTTCACCAAGTCAAAACAGTTGTATTGCTACAATAGACTGTCACACCATCCTAATATATGGACAATTCACCATGTCTACGTCAATTATTGAAAAATTATAATCTTGAAACTGATAAGACAAACAAAAAACGCTTGCTTATACTCCAAGTAATCCATGCCTGGTTTTCCCTTGAGTGGGAGAATATTTTATTTTAAAAATATTCTAAATGTAAAAATCTTCGCAACATTATATAAAACCACAAGATGTATTCTTTGATGTATAGAACTGTGGATTAGACCAGATGTAAAACTTTACTGCACAGAGAAGGAGAGGGTGCTGGGGGGTGGGAGGGAGGTTGTGGTATTGTAGTATGGGTAGATATAACGAAGTACACATTCGTTCTCTCTTTTTGGTATGGAGAACAAACCAAATTTGAAGGAAATATATTTTGGAATGACAAGCATGATCACAGGATTAGTATTATTCCTCAATATAACAGTTGTTACACTCAAATTGTAGAGACATACAGCTCTCAAATACACACTGGATACACAAGTATTTTCTTAGAACTATTAATTTGGTATAACAAGTTTTTTTTCTTATTTTCAGGCATTCATGGAATACTTGCCCACAAGAATTAGTACTACTGGACCTAATCCTAATAAAGTTTTTCAAATGTTCTTGGAAGGTTATTTTAATTGGTTACATTTAAACCAATCAGAAGCAAACTATGATGTGGCACATATTGAAGCATTGAAAATATTAGTTCGATCATACCTTAGTGATTTGCAGACAAACCCTTTTGAGAAGACTAGCTCATCTTTGTTTGAAACTCCAAAATCATCAATTTCGACCTTAAATTTGATGACAACATCAAAACATGTTTGTTTAACAAAGAGAATGAGACCGCAACAAACATATAACCACAAGAAAGAAAAGTTATCAGGATTATTTTCAGGTCTACGTCCCAGATTTCTCAATAAGTTGCCTCCATTTGTATTAGACTCATCTAAAAGAATAGTTCCATCATTTAAAATGGATGATGAAGAGATAACTGATGATTATATAGAATATCATAAAATAACTCTAACTAAATTGCAGGTTAGTATTTTTAATAAAATACTGTATTCTATTGTGCATTTTTAATGTGGCAATTAACTCATTACGAAGTTATTAATTTGTCTTCGATAACCCAGTTTTTTACTAAAATTGGTTTTATTTATTGTGTGTGTATGTATGTCCCCTTGAAAACTATAAATCTACTCTCAGGATTCAGGCCCTCTATAAAATCATATTTGTTTCTCTTGAAGGAGAACTTTTATTGGATTAATTTTAATCCTTTAAACCTTTTGAATAATCCTCAATCGAGTTTATGAAATTCAACTACCCAAACTTTTTATAAAAAATGTAAAATCTTAATAAGTCCTCAATTAACTCAATGTATAACATTTATTTTTATTTCTATCTTACACTATTTAAATTTTCATCATTTTAAAGTCAAATTAAAACAGTGATTTTTCGACTTAAAAAAAATTTAACTGACAATACATATATAAAATACATAGAATATAGATAAAGTTAAGAAAATATTAATAGCTGACATACAATACAGTAAATAAAATGCAAATTAATTTAAAAGTATTCATTGTTTGTGTGTAGAAATATCTTAAGGGCTAGTTTCATAGTCAAATTTAGTACGCCTCAAGTGCGGCGCTACACTAAGTTAATGTCGACACCTACCTTAACCAGAATGGAATGGGCCAGTTTCCTATGCGAGAACGGCCCATTCCATTCTAGTTTAGGTAGGTGTCGACATGAACTTAGTGTAGCACCGCACTTGAGGTGTACTAAATTTGACTATGAAACTGGCCCTAAGTATAAATGATTACCAAAACCAGGAAAATGCTTTAAAATATTGATTTGAACAAAGAAATCTCAGTTAAAGAAACCTGGAAAAGTCATTTTCATCAAACAAAAACTATCAATATCTCTTGCTAATATATATATATATATATTTATTTATGCATATAAATATTGTATTTTTTATCTACATAACTTTGATATATAGTCATTGCTGTGCTGGAAAAGGCTTCCTGGTGTATGTGCTGTGGAGGTTTATCACTTCCTTAAGAGGCACCCACAGATATATGGTAACCTCAGCCTACTAGTGTTGTGCATGCCTGTTAATGAAGCTACCAATATCCTCATGGACTTTGGTCCACAGGCGCTTCTGCAGTGTGCTCAGGTAGGTATCAAAATGACAATTTAGTTTGTTACCTAACCTTGACATATAGTTAACCTAACAATAATGAGCACCAGAAGACTACAAAATTGCCTTGATATAATCATCACTTGCTATACCATTAATGAGTTAGAATCTGCCTCCAATATTTTTTTAATTCTCAATGGCTTGATAAAAATATAGATAAAAAGAAGAATTATTAGAAAAAGAAAAATAATATAATTACATACCTACATATCATTTGTTATAATATGTTTGTAATTTTAAAAGCATACATGGTAAGGACGGCTGGAATAAAAACACTTACTTGGTTTAATGTTGCTGCTTGAGTGAGAATGGTTTTGTCAGGAACACCGGCAATCGATAAGATTCTCGATAGTCATTTAGGATGGGGCATGATGGGAAGCAGACACTAATGTATGTACATACCTCCTTTTTTTCCGCAACTACGAGAGGTAAAGAAGAAGCCGATCATGATCCATAATGTATGATTGCATAGTTAACACTGCAAAAAGATTGGATGAACACGGTGCTAGTGGTGGTTTTAACCTGTGCCATCTGAAAATGTCCGCGGGCACACCTGGGGACAGGTGTGGGCTTTGCCTTCTCAGTCTGAAAGGGGCATAACCTTAACACATTATTTATCTAAGAGAAGCATTCCTAATATATCATAATTACATTTTTTTATCTTCATCATAGAGAACTAATTAAATATAAGACGTGGGGATGGAGACCACACAAGGTATGTCAAGACACCAAGCAAAGGTTGACTCTCACTTGCTTATGGCTTGAAGTAATATTAGTAAAATAATTACTTGTACCACACTTTTGAAATTAAGTAACATAATCTGTGTCTCTAAATTAAAAACTACCAGTTTTGTAATCAAAATAGAGTTTCATATTTTTAGTGGAAAGAATCATGTGTATCACAATATACAAATTTGATTGTTTTACTTGTGTTAGCCCTTATATGAGTGAAGAATGTCCTTGAGCATGGGGCATTCCCCGAATAGTTAAGTCGTAAAGCATTGACGTGCTAAGCCAAAGAACCCGAGCTCGTTTCCCTTGTCTAGGTGTAATTTTTCAATTTATTTGATTAAAATCGAGATACGGCTCATGTCTGTAACTAATTATTCATCTCCCGAGCATCGCCTTTCATATATACTTAATTGTATAGTGTTGCTTTCTTTCATATTGAAACACTCTGAATGTACAATATATTCAAACTATCGGCAGCATAACGGTAATAGTGGAACGATCTCTTCATCTCAGAAACCATTAACTGCATGAGTCCCACAAGGCACACACATGGCCAGTACAAACTGAAGTTTCTACACAAAACAAGAGAAGAAAAATGCTAGCAAAGGAAGAGAAAGGATAGCTACCGTGTTCAAGACTTCTCAGCTCTCTAACACAAGTCTACCACATGGTATAAGATTTTTAAAAAAAAATCCCCGATATCCACTCGAAAGATACAAATTATTTTTGGAGAAGGAAAAATAATCACTTTTAACTACAGGACTAACAAAACATCAATTGATTGCCCTGTGCATTCAGGATAAAGAGGGGTTGCTGCCCACCTAAATGGGAGAGGAAAATCTCGAGGGAGGAGGAATGTTACCTTTGTGGTGCCATTGCTACTTGCTTGGGTCATATCTTAAGCCAAAAGATGTGAGACTGACACACTGGAAGTCAATTCACTGGATCCACCGGCTGGACCGTAAAATCACTTTGGAATGTGTGGATAGTCACAGAGGTTGATGGCCTAAATCCCCTAGCTTTATTTCTAATTTGGTGACTTTGATTCACAAAGCGGTTACTCACCTTAAAGATTATTTCCTACCTACCCGCATTTTATTTCCTAGCTATTTTCTTGGGAGAGAGTTTAAGTTGTCTTAAAGCAAAACTTAAAATCTTTAACATTTGCTGTGAAGACGGCAGTGTCTGTTTGGGTGGAAGCTGCCAGACTACATTGATCAGATATAGCAATTTGTGTCCCAACATGAGGTCAGCAGGCGTACTCTAGTGTCCTTGTGTGAGGAACTTTATTAAATGCTACTTGCTGCCAAGCCAATTTTGTGTTTCACTGGCTGTGAAATGTATTATGGAACCCTGTGAGAGACTATTTGAGATTTTTGTGGCTTTGTTATGACAGATTAGGGCCAAATAGTAGAGAACCGTAGTTATGTATTTTATTTCTCAATTGAAGCACAGGCTTTTGAAGCTTACCAAAACAAATTTATATATATTTTCCAAGAAGATACTACACAGTATACCAAAGTTTTTGAAGACCTCGTTTCTCAAACTTTGTATAGTAGATTCTGAGGTCTGCAGGGATGAACCAGGTAAATTTTGAGAACCAACTACCATGGTTAACACATATTGATATCCATTAACTGGCCTTGGGAGAGGTCCAAAAAAATCAATAAATAGCTTCTCTATAGGAAATCTGGCTACCTTCGATCACAACTTGCCCACATTATATTATACTTTTGACCAGACTTAACCCTTAAGCAGCTACCCGCCTCGGTGGCGTAGTTGGCTAACGCGCTTGTCGTGTTTAGCTCGACTACTGAGGACGGGGAGATCGAGGTTCGAATCTCGGTCGGGTAAACTGGGGGTGGTTTTTCCTAAATGGTTTTCCACTCTCCCTCCACGACCACGCAAATGCGGGTTCACTTCTTCTAATTCAACCTTCCCAATTCCTAATCCATTAGAGTAATTAGTACTTAAAGCGTATAACCCAAATAGGTAGTAAGACGCGGTGCTAAATATTATTATTATTATTATTATTATTATTATTATTATTATTAAGCAGCTTTTCAAGCTTTCACTTGGTCCTTCAAATACCTGTCCATGCCCTGCCAAAAATAAACCTTTTTCCTAACAATACCCATGCATGGGGATGTGTGATACTAGTGAAATAAGACCTGATAAAATGAACTTGGAACACAAATTTTCCACTGTAAGTGGTGGGAGGGCTTCACATCCATTTTTTTTTTTTTTTATTTTCATCTTATGATCTAGTACTTTCACTTTGGTCATCAAACTTAACAGTATCTCTTCCAATCCTGGACCTAAATGTTGTAAATAATTTGGGTATATCAGCGCTGCATTTTTGTCCTGTACAGTGGAGGAAGGGTCTCCTTCTCCAAAGTGGACTTGACTCTAACATTCTGGACAGGACGTCTGCTACCGAACTGACCTTACTATAACTATATTAAATCTAAACACCTGCAGCTGCGTGATCCATCAGCCAATTTAACTTATTTGTTGCGAATGAATCAGTACCAAGCTACTGTCGTGTTGTTAGTGTGTAATTCTAACATATTTGACTCCAAATACTGCATGAATCTGTCCATCGTGAGAATGCTTCCAACTCATACATTGGATAACTCATCTCATGTTCATGAAGCATTCGACTGCCATACGCTACTGGGAGGATTCCCCCCTCTTTTCTTGGCTAGCATTTCTCTCGAGCTTGTCGATGATGCGTCTCCCTCTGGGTAGCTCAACCACATGAAAGCTGTTTTCGTCTGCTTGAGCCTATGGAAAGGTACTACCATTGGTCGCTTCTCTATCTGGCTATCTAACAACAGACTCTATACCCAAATGTTTGACCTTGCAATACTGCCCTTCCCCCTTAATTTTCACATGCCATGAAATATGGTAGAGTAGCTATTTATTTCCTTCTCTAAATGTTTAATTGCAAGCACTTTCACTTGTAGACCGAGCAAGAATCACATGGCTGAAGCTCCCAACTGTTTGTCTCTCCACCAGTGATATAATACCCCCTACCCCTTCTTCCAACCCTTAGGCAGGTCATGACCTCTATCTCTAACATTGGTACTCCTCTTCCCTCAATATTGAACAAAGGACAAGAGTATTAACTCTTGAGTCACCAGATTATCTTGCTGTACACCCCCTGTGGGGTCAGTACCTATAACAGTACCACCAATGTTCCTAACTACCCCCACAGGAAGTGAGTTGCTAATTACAATATAAAAGACAAGTAATCACCAGGGACCTTTATTGATCTGTTCTCTACAAGCCCATCCGACCCCTGTCTCACCAGCATAATTATAGTTAAGCCTAAAGGAAATTACTAAGATTATGCCTGGGTAAAGGCAAGAACTAAGCGAAAATTACTAATATGGCCCAAAGGCTATTTTATTACAGTAGATATTAAAACAGAAAATAATATACAATTTGGTCTAATAGACTTAAATACAATATTGACTCTCCGACGTGTCTGACAACACAATGTTCCATACATAGAAATAATACAGAAGTTCTATAATAACAGTAAACAGTTTCAAAAAGGGAGAGTTCTATAATTATAATTGCCGCGGCTCACTGCCTACGCAAGAAAATACTCGAAACATCTTGCTACTTATAATACCCAAAGGTACATCACATCTGTCAGCTAACGCAATAAGTAAATACATATCTACTATGTCGTACTAGATAGCCAATACACCTACAAAGAAATAAAGACAACTGTGAACTCACATCATAACTAAACTAGCTTCTAATCTGTCAGTTAACATAATAAACATAGTAACAACGAACTAAATTCATCTGGCTGATAATACAATAAATAAACCCATTTATAATACGACCTACAAGAAAGTAAACAAAGCGACCCACAGTTAACGTCATCTTACTGCTAACATAATTAATAATCAGATTTTTAACGACTCCGGACAGACAGCTACATTTAACCATGTTTAGAACCCTAGCCTGAAAAATACTAGCTCATGGCAAAAGATCAATTTTATAATAATTTACATTATTTACACCAAGAATTGAACCCTTGCCTGAAAAATACTTGCTCGTGGCCAAAGATCAAATCTATAATAAATTACATAATCCTCACCAAGATTTGAACCCTAGCCTGAAAAATACTTGCTCGTAGCCAAAGATCAAATTAATAATAAATTTACATTATCTTCACCAAGAATTGAACCCTAGCCTTAAAAATACTTGCTCGTGGACAAAGATCAAATTAATAATAAATTTACATTATCTTCACCAAGAATTGAACCCTAGCCTGAAAAATACTTGCTCGTGGCCAAAGATGAAATTTATAATAAATTTACAATAACTTACGTTTTGAATATCCTAAGGCCCTACATAGTGCCCAAGTGTGCCCTACTTCTAGATGGCATCAAAGAGTGCCTTACATTGCTAAACATACGCTTATATCTGGTTCTGCTCAGCAGGGGGAAACATGGGCGGAAAGAATGACTTCATAATGCGGTCATAAATAGCCAATCACAAAAACTATGTCTTCCACGTCGCCTGCGCACAGCGCCATTGAGACACACAGCCAAGGGGGTGGGGGTGACCACGGGCAGCCGACGCACAGAGAACCAATTAGACCGGCCACCTCGCGCACGCGCTCTTCAAATGGATAGTTTTAGTCAGGAAAATATTCAACTTAAGCTTTGAGTTCCCAAACAGAGTCTATTGCAGTGAGGATGAACAAGGTCGTTCCGTGGCGTGACTGTAGCATTTGTACGAGACCCCAGCTTGACTGTTGAATGGTGAGTACAAAGACGTTGTTGGTGCTGGGCTAGTCTCTATCCACGGTACATTGCTACCCGCTTGTCTCAGGCCAACTACTGTTGTGCTGCTGTAAACATACTGGTCTGGACAGGCCTTTTAAGAGATTCATGACCCTACTATTCGATCTTGCTATATTCGAAGTTTTGAAACGAATATTCGGCTGTTAATTATTTGGAATTATTTGAAATTTCAAATAGTCACACACCCCTACCATTGAACCTGCTTTTGTGGCCGCATGATCTAAGGCGCTACTCTTGGAGTAGACTAAACTGCCGATGACGGGGAGATCGAGGCTCGAATCTCAGTGGAGTGTACTGAGGATGGTTTTTCCACTTTACCTTCGTACAAATGTGGCTACACTTCCTCTTAATAACCTTCCTAATCTCTAAAACCATTATTGTAATTAATTAATACCTAAGCATATAACCTGAACCGGTAGCAAGACGTGGTGCTAAAAAAAGGTATATATATATATATATATATATATATATATATACACACATACTCAGGGTGTCTATCAATACTGTAAATACTGGAAATATACTTGATTTTACTTTTGATACTGGAAATACTGACATATACTGGAATTTTGAATCAAATACTGGGAGAATATTCAGCCTTTTTACATTGAGTGAAATGTTGGATTAAGCATTTTGAGACCCCTGATATTATTTGGACTCTACTGATAATTCTATCTAGACCACCCCTCAATTACTCCCTCACTGGTCTATCTTGGTTGCCACACAATTAGTTGACCTTGTAGATGACCTTGCAGTGGGGATGTTTACCTCACTTGCTGACCTTTCTATTCTCAGTCTCTCCCCTAAGCCCTCCCTCCCCCCTTACCCTTACATACTAGAGAAAGAAACAAATAACTGTTTTGACTACACTAGCAGCCAGCTCCCCCTTACCCCTCCACCCCCAACCACCCCCAAACTCTTTTCAGCATTAACCATTATGAATGTGTGATGCATTACTAGTAACTGCTCAAGTTCAAACACCACTTCAAGCTATTGGTGTACCTGCCTGACCTTGACATTTCAATGGCACAGTACAGTATTTGTTGTGTTCTTCACTTCATCCCCCCTCTCTCTCACGTTTCCCCCCTCTCTCCTCCCCCCCTCTCTCCTCCTCCCCCCTCTATCCACTCTAAAGAAAAACTACAGTTCTTAAGCTGATCCTGGTGTGAGTATTCTGCAGATTCCACTTGTTTATCTTGTGACCTTTGTGTTTAAGAAGAAATGAGTAAACTCAGAGGAAAAACCTCTTCTAAAGATGATTGGATACAAAAAGTGGATTGTTATAAAAGTAAAGGTCATTGTTCTTTGTGTAAAACTAACTTTGATCTAAATACAATGGGAATATCTTGAATCGAGTTCATGCCAAGGGAAAGAAGCATGTTGACAGAGTGAAAGCTGCTATGGGGAGCTAAAAAATATTGGACTTGATCCCTACGGCCAAAAATGCAGTGTGAGCTTGCATGTCAAAGATGAAGTTTCTCATGCTGAAATATTGTGGGCTCTTAATCAAGTAATGACACATTCTTCTGCTAGAAGTTTCTTTCCTTGTAGTGATCTTTTTAAAGTTATTTTTTCTGATAGTGATATTGCCCAGAAATTTCAAATGCATAAAGATAAACTTGGATATGTCATCATGTATGGACGAGGTCCTTTTTTCAAATGCGAGCTTGCGAATGTGGTTAAACAATGCTCATTTTATTGTATTTCATTTGATGAGAGCATAAATACTTTGGCTAAGAAGACCCAGATGGATGTTGTTCGCTTCTGGAGTTAAACTGAAATTCATACAAGATATTTAACATCTTGCTTTTTAGGTCATGCAAAAGCTCAAGATATATTAATGAACTTTATATCTGCACTAAAAGACGAGGGCTTGGATCTTTAAAAAAATGCTTCAAGTTTCCATGGATGGCCTAAACCTCAAATTTGTAAGTGATCTCAAAAGTTACTTGAAGGAAGATTCTCCACAAGATCCTGAGTTATTAGAATTTGGAACTTGTTCTTTATACATTGTCCATGGTGCTTACAAAACAGCGCATGCTAAATATAGTTGTACTATTGACCACTTTTGGCGCTCATTAGATTATTTATTTAAAGATTTTCCAACAAGACATGCAGATTATCAAAGAATAACAGGATCATCTCTTTTCCTGGTGAAGTTTTGTTCTATTAGATGGGTAGAAAACTCAAGGGTGTTAGAACAATGTTAATGCTGCTAAAACAGTATTTTTATTCTAACGAGCATCCTCCAAAATCTGATAATTTTCAAACGTTAAGCAATTTTGTGAAGGGAGAACTTCTAACATCAAAGTTGGAATTCATGCTGTCAGTTTCACTTGAGTTAGAGCAATTTCTCACAGAATATTAGCGCAATCAACCTCTATTGCCATTTATGTTTGCAGATCTAAATAAACTACTTGAGCATTTGATGAACAGAATTGTAAAATGTGATGTAATGAAAACAGAAATTACTTCCCAAAAATTGTTAGCCGTTGATTTAAAGAAACAATCCAACATTAAATCACTCCCTAATGTAGATATCGGGTTCACAGCATCAGCAGCTTTGAAAGGAATTAAAAACATAAAGATAATTAAGTTCAGAGGAGATTGTCAAAACTCTTAATTGATCTCTGCAACAAACTTTTACACAAGTGTCCTCTCCTACAAAATTTTCAAGGGTGCTAGACAAGAAACAACTATCTAGCGTGCAAGCTGATGTTGTAAAAAGAGACTACTTGAACTTTGTATCAAAGCAAGAAGTTATTGACTACCTCAAACAATTCACTTCAAGTGGTAATCAGCTTGATAAGTTATTCATGAATATTTTTTCTAGAGTAAATTTATTCCAGGAACTAATATATTTCACTAAAAATTTCTTGTTCTCTTTAATAGCAATTTAGCCGTTGAGCGAAGTTTTTCTGTGAATAAAAAATGTCTGGTTGAAAACCTACATGAGGACAGCCTTATTGCTCAACATGTAACTTATGATGCTGTCACTGCAGACGGGGGACTTCTAAATATGACAATTTCAAAGTTACTTATGATACAGCCACTACAGCTGGAGGACTTCTAAATATGACAATTTCAAAAAAGATGAAGCGCTTGAAAAGAAGAGAAAGATTTAAGTAGATTTAAGTAAAAAAAGAAAAACAGTATCTGAAGAAATAAAAAGATTAGAAGTGAAAAGAAGAACAATTTTGTAGAAACCAAAGGAAGAGGCAGAGGTGTTAGAACATGGAATGCAAATTGAAAAAGTTTTGTGGTTGAATGAATTTTAACTTTTGTCTACATTCTAAAAAAAAAATAGTTTTTGGGTTTTATCATTTTAATTTTCAATAATGTTAGGTAACTGCAATTATCTTTATTTCCAAGTGATTTTTATTAACATAATATTTGTTGGTTATTTTTCATTGAAGATTCTGTATCTTTATTACTATATATTTATTAAACAAATTCATTATGAAAAATATAACTGGTGAAAAGTATCGACAGTCAAGGGGTGGTGGGGATAATAGTTATTTTTGTGTTAGAGTAAACTCCCTGGCTGTAATCATTCGTTGATGTTGTGCCACCAAGGCTTATTACTTGTGTCTCTAAAGTTCTACAAGTGAGGTGAAATGACCTACCAATTTTGCCAGGAGAGGTATTTTCACACACCTTCCAGGGTTCTTTTACATGCCACATGGAACAGACGACTTTACTTCCCCTCCGAAGGATGTTGAGCTATATTTTTTCTCGCTCAAGAAAAAGCTTTTAGCCTCTGTTGGGTTCGAACCCACAAATATCGGGTCCTGAGGTGAGCACTTTACCTCAAGACCACCGAGGTCGACGGTGGTACAGGTCATTCAAAAAAGGAAATGTGTGTGTGTGTGTGTGTGTGTGTGCGCGCGCGCATGCGTGCATGCATATGTGTGTGTATGTATTAAAGATGGGTCAGATCCACCTTTTTTCAAATCTGATATTTCATTTTGCCATCAAACCCTTAATTAAAATTTTAATCTAATAAAATATTGTAAGCATAAGTGTTTAACTTTCCCAATAACTAGTATTTTCTCCTTCACTTCTGATTTTGTTTACATTAAAAGGTAAATTAATGATCTGGGGTTGGTTGTTAGGTTTTTCCCTACACCTGCACCTGATCATCCTGTCTTCATCAGTTTTGTTTAACACAAGAGTAGCGTGTTAGACCACGCGACCACCGAAGGGTGTCATTTAGATATTAAAAGTAGTGTTATGTAACAAAACAAAATACTTATTTTTGACTTCCAGCTTCGACTTTACTTCACATGTTTATAACTGCATTTAAAAGTGACCTTCACACACCCCTATTTATTCACTTTGCTTAAATTTTATAGTTTTTTTATATACTTCTTTAAAATTATTTGCTTCAAATCAGCTTTAGTATATTCATTTATTATTTATTATAATTTTAAGGGTGGGTAGTCACAGTAGCAGCAGTAGTGAAATGGCACATTGTCTATAGAGCCAGTCTTAATTGTTAACCTGGAACCTTTATTGTACTTCACAAGTTTTGTGTTCAAGTCTTTAGGTACTTCCAATGAAGATTTATTAGGTAAAATACAGTTGTTTAAAATTTATTATAATAATAAATGTAGATGCCACTTACCTGTTGCTATAAAGTTCCTAAACAAAGAAAACATTTATTTTGTTTATCATCACTATTCATCATATTTATATACACTAAAAATTTGTATTATATTTTACTCTGTGTTATACAGGATCAATATTGCACTGAAGTGGAATGGAAATATCTACTAAATGCTCTTGATATAAAGATACAATCAATATCAGGGCAGAGTGTTTTGAAGTCATACTTATTGAAAGTGAAAAGAGGCAAGTATAGACAAACTTAATATTTAAATTAAATTTACAATCCATACAATATTTTGCTATTAAACTGTTTACATTTATGTCTATTTGAAGTAATTGAAAATATTCAACATTATATTTTGAGAAAGTATATTACTATTTGAAACGAACTATTTCATATAATTAAATGAATCAAGTCTTTTCCTTATTTAATTTTAAAGTGTGTATTTTTATAACATATAAATTGATTTTTTTTTTACTATTAAAATAATTGAATTAAAACAAGGATTTGAGACACGTTTTTGAAAGCAAGGATTGAATTTTTATTAATATTCTTTTCCATTATTACGTCTTGTGTATTTTAAACTAAACCATTTTTTTTATCTCATTGAAACATCCTTTTCAGAGCTATAAAAATCCCCAAAATATGATTCAACAAATGGATTTAGTGGGATACTTAATGTATAGTTATTGCTACCAAATTGTAAATTATAGCACAATACTTTAAAATTATTTTTAATTTTTAAACCAGAAGAGAATCATAAATTTTTGGAATTTGGTTAATGTAAAGCATTGAAATCATAGCTTTTGCCAATATAATATCTATGTGGCATGTATATTAAAAGGAAAAAATGTGTTGATATCAAGTTTGGTCAAAACAGATTTGTTTGTATATAATCTCTTGCCTCTGTTCTTTCCTCTTAATATTCTATTATCCATTTGCTTGCTCTATCAAAACTTGTTCCACACCTTTAATGTTCAACCCACATTCTATCAAAGGAAGACTACAAAAAAAAAATTCATTGAGAGCTACTCTCTCTTCATGCACCACACCACCACACCCCTTATTCCTCTCCTGACATCTGGTTCTCTACATCCCTCTCTCACTCATAATATTTTGTGTTTATTTATGCTTCCATATGCAGTTCTTTTTTATATGAGTTTTATTTTCCTATAGTCTTAGTTTGCACGCATATATCATATGTAACTTCATAATATGCATTGTTAATGTATTGTTTCTCATTCATACACAGATATTCTAAATCATTTGGCACAATCTCTTACTCTGGATAAGTTTTTGTGGATTTTTCCTCCTGCTAGTAAAGATGAATACCAACACTACCGTCTTATCTGTCAACAAGTTGGGTATGCAAATCAGATTCGCTCACTTGTCATGACAACAGGGCAGCAGCTACTCTCTGCCTTGGACAAGATCTTAACTCATCGCAAGAATCTCTCTATGCATAGATGAACAAAAATATGCAACTTGGTTCCTCTTCTTTGGAATAAAACTGTTAGTTGTATAAATTAATTTAAAATTTTGAATTTCACAATTTTATTAACATATTTTACAACAATTTTGTCTAATTTTTTGTACTTAAAAAAAATCATGTTGGAAAATGTTTGTTTATTTTTTCTTCATTGGGTGTAAAGTTCCTTTTGATTATGTAATCATTTAATTATATTTATTCTTACAAGACACTATTAAGGTGCCAGTATTTTTTGCAGTTTCTTAACAAAATATTTTTACATACCAAATAAAATGTTGCTTCAATAGATGTTTTGATTTTGATTTTTTTTTTAAATAACAAGCCCCACTTTTCTTTAATGTAAATCATGGGAACCCTTAAATTTGATGAGAATGTTTTATTTTCATTTAAAAAGATTCTCATCAAATGCCAATATGTCCATGACAGATATTCATAACTGTTGATATAGCTATGTTTAGAAAATTAAACTAAATGTATATACTAAACCCCTATTTTTAATATTATTGTTTGCTACTAAATTAAATATATCCACTGAAGCACTGATTTATTTCTTATTGTTTTCCTATTAAACCTAGAATGCTTACCAAGGTGACATGTCACCCCAATCCTAACTAAATTTTGCTGTCATTTTGTTGAGTGAACGTTGACATTTACACCACTACAGGTATTCCTCCAACACTCAGTGGTGTATCCAGCCCTCACTAGGCCGGGTGTTTCTGAGCTCTATATTATAAAGTGGTCAGGGACTTAGGCTTTTAGCTCTTGACCATTTCATCCAAATATTTATTTGACATTGTTTATTTTGCTAATTTAATACTATTCTTAAAACACCTAGATTCATTGTTCATGTAATAGGATTGCAAGTGTCCATGAGTTATAATATCAAAGAACATTTTACCAATTTATATATTACTCTGCCCAATTTTTACCACCTAAAGCGTATCTTACTGGTTAGGCCTGTTGTAATCTAAATAGCCTTCAGCATTTATTATGTATTTGTCTATTTTAAGCTTAGTTTAATTTCAATCCATCCTTACGAACTTATTCAGCTAAAATGTGTAGTTATAAGAAAATGCGAGGTTCTATGCTAGGAGTAAGTATAGCCCAAACCATGATAAAAGTTGTAAGCAACGTATATTCTAAATTTTGATTCACTAAATTCATTTTTAGGCCTTTAACGTTTAAATCTAGTAGTTCTATTTCTTATAAAACCATTATTAGAATTTAGAATCATATAAATTTATTACTTTAATTTTTCACTTGAAAGTATCAGGCTTGTTTTATTTTGTCCCTACCTGGAAGCTGGGTTCTATTTTGAGACATGTGTGGCTTCACAGAGTAAAGGAGAGGTTTGGCACGGTCCTACCAGCCAATAAGCTCTTAGAATTTGGATTATCTGTTTATTAACTGAAGGGGTGATGCTTGGGTATGCTGATTGATTGGTCATACTCAAGTAACACACGGTATTGGACATGCTACCGTTTTATAAGTCTTTTTTCACCAGGGTTTTTGAGATGAGGCGGTTAAGGGAGATAAAGGGCCAAACCTGTTGGGTTTTCTAATCACTTATATAATTAGCAACCAATGGAGTTTAATGTATTGTCCACCCACTTCTATCATAGGGTTCAGAAAAGAGAGTCATTAAGAGATTACCTATTCACCATGTAAGAATAAAGGAAAATTATAACGGCCCTGGACATAGTGTCACATCAAGATTGCAATTATTACAGGTTATGGCACATCATCCCTCAAGTTAAATTCTTTTACAATGTTATTTCTGACACTCTGATAAGGTGTAATCTTCAAATTATGTCTACTGTGTTTGCTTCAAATATTTCAAATATAATTCAAGTAATAAACCCCAAATGAACTCTTCGATGCTCTACTGAACTTACTTACTGCCGTGGATCAACAAATACTAAAGAAGAAAGAAAAAAAAGAGGTGTTGAAGATTGACTAGGTATAATACATCGTGTCTTGAGAGCCTTGGGGTGGCACGTCACACTACGTAAGCAACTATGTTTATAATATTTTTGAGTAGGTGTATGTTTTTACTTCGGGAAATATGGCTATACAAGTGGATAGTCTGAGGTTTGCTGATATAGTATGTGAGATACTTAATGAAGATGATGATATTGAAGATTTTATGATATGACGAAGATACTAATGTTGAGGTAATAGAAGATAGCGTTGTAGTAGACTCAGATCATCCAGATGAACAGAGTGCTTCTGATGACTCAAACGATGGTCAAATTGGAATGGACATAAATCGTCAAGTAAGCCTTCTTTACGTTCGAGAACTCCTCTAGCAAAAGGTGAAGCTAGAAAGTAAAGATGTCACGATAATTGTTTTTCTCGATTCCAAGTCTCTATTCTGATTCTTAAGATCAACCTCGATTTTTCGATTATTAAATATTTCCTATTTCATTGTATTTCCAAGCATACAACAACATATAAAAACATGTGTATTTAACTTCATAACATAGTGAAAAAAAACTAAAATATATAAACCGTAATTAAAAACATAATTTTTAATTTTAACAAAGAAACACATTAATTTTAGCAAGTATTAAAGCATGTTACACATAATTAATAAAATAGCTGGGAACAATAGTAAGCATGTATGTTTACTTACAAATAAATCCACTCTGAGTTGAACATTTATAAATAATTAAAAAAAGGTATAATAAACAATTAGTTGAAAACACAAGTCTTTTATATTCACCAAATATGGTTGTTAACAGAACCCAAAAATATTGCAAATAGGGGCAAATAAACTAGTATAGAGATAATTGATTATTACGTATTGTGAATTTTGCTGTTTTGCTTAGTTGCCAGTACTTTCATTGGGTGCTTAGAATCCAAGTATCAAGAATCATAATATTAAGATTGATTCTCGATTCTTTCGATACAAGTAAGAATCAAGGATATCAAAATATCGAGGAATCAAGTTTGTCAGCCCTAAAAGAAAGTTAACAGGTAAGTTAGAGGCATGGAAAATTATTTTCACAGAAGAAATGGTTGATCTAATACTAACTCATACAAATGAAGCAATTTCTAGCCAGACTGTAAGTTATTCTGAGGCTGTAAAATTTGTTGAGCCATCCGATGCATTGAAAATACAGGGAATCGTTGAAGTAGTGTACATAGCTGGAGAGTAGAAGGACAATCAACTTCATACCAGGGAAATGTGATCACCATTTTGAGCTCTATATAGCGTGCAATATTAAGTGAGACATAGTTCATATTTCTGATACACTGTTTGAGGTTCGGCATCAAGGGAACTTGAAATCACAATGACAAGTTTTCACCAATACGTAAACTGTGGGAGGCTTTCATAAGCAACTATACAGCATCATACATACCACATGAGTACTGCACCATTCATGAGCATTTGTTGGATTTCACAGGGAGTTGCCGTTTTCTTGTTTACATTGCTAGCAAACCAGACAAATTTGGACTAAAAATAGTATCTATGAATTATATGCGTAAATTCTACAGGCTTTCTGCTATTCCAGACATTGGGTAGGAAAACAGTACAAATAATGACCCACTTGCAGTTCAGTACATGAAGAAACCCACAGAATATATTCATGGAATTGGGCAGAATATAACATTTGATAATTGGATCACATTATACTCTCTGGCAGACTGCATGCTGAAAGATTATAACCTTACTACAGTTGGTACTCTCCAGAAGAATAAGCTTGAAATTTCTTCTTCTTTCCGACCCAGCCGTACCACGGAGGTATTATCATCACAGTTTTTTTTTATGGAAAAATAAACGTTTCCTTCTGCCCAAAGAAAGGAGAGACTGTTATGCTTTTGTCAACCATGCATTCTAGTAAAGATATTGACACTGATACCAAAAAGCCTAGCATAAAGCTATTTTACAACAGTAAAAAAAATGAGTTTATACTTTTGATAAGATGATACATGGCTTCAGCGCCTCGAGAAAAACCAGATGTTGACAACTTTGATATTTTTATGGTATTTTGTACTCTTCAAGTCAGTGGTAAACCCAGCAAAGAAAGTAAGTCGACAATTTCTCAAAACTCTAGGCACAGAACTTGCAAAGCCACACATGATGCGCAGGCTGAATCGGCCCATCTCAAGGAAACGGTAGACCATCAACCTCAAAACTCAGAAGCTTGAAGAAATTCGAGATCTACTTCCACCACCAAAACAGAACAAACAAGCTTGTTGTGTTTGTGTCCATGTTCAATAGACAAAAAATAAAATAACAGGCCTAGTGTGCAACAAACTGCACAGTATCATATTTTGAAGGTTGGCAGTATGGGACGGGTCAGAAAGAAATGGCCAACATTTTGGTGTTCACATTTGTGATTGGATTATTTACTGGTTACTCCCAGAACCCTTCCACTGTAAAACAATGCATAAATTGATGAGGATGTTTCTTAATATAGATAATCAAAGTAAATAACAATAATTGATGAGCAAAAAAAAAGGAAACAATCTTCTTGTTCTTTTTGTGTGAAATCATAATGGCTTTGTACTACGTTTCAACAAGCAGTAGCGTTAGTGTCCGTAGAAAAAGTCAGTGACAAAGACCAGCTGTGTGCTATGGTATCGTGACAATTTTCATAGTGGGGCTAAAAGTAAATTGAAGCATGTATGGAGTGCCTTAAGCAGTTTTTCATTGTGAATGTTGTTGAAAACAATATGAAATTGCTCTTGTTTATAACCATGATTGGGCCTCATGCATACGGCATTTTGAAAAAATTACTGGCTCCAGAACTTCCGACTAAAAACTACGATCAATTAGTGGCGGCTTTGCAAACACATTATGGACCAAAGTATAACGTTATTGCGAAACTATTTATATTTTATAAACAAAATGAAAATGAGTCTATCAGTGCTTATGTGGTAGAATTAAAAACGTTATCAAACACATGTGATTACGGACAATTTCTGGACACTGCATTACTTGATCGGTTCGTGTGTGGGTTGAAATCTGTACATATTCAAAAGCGACTTTTGTCTGAGGACGCACTGGACTCTAAGCAAGCAGTTAAAATTGCAAGTGGCATGGAATTAGCTGATTATCAAACAAAAATGCTGCGTCCGGTAATGCCTGTTAACGCGGTACAACAAAAAGTGTTTCGTCATAGAGAAAAACGTTGTGAAAATGTCAGTTCTTTGTGCAAAAATTGTGGGACAGCTCATCGCTATAATGAATGCCCAGCTAGGAAGTGGCGATGTTACACATGCAATAGGAAAGGACATAGTACTAAGGTCTGCCGATCTAGGAATAAAGATAAAAAAAAAACATTTAACGTGAGACAAGTTGATCAAGTATCAAATGAAGTTCCTTCAGGAACTGAAAGAGGACCTAGTGATTCAGAAGATATGATAGGGAATCTGAATATTAACAACATAGCCGAAATACAGTCAAAAGGCAGACATATGGTAC
>CABEEJ010001883.1:0-36018 GCA_901482245.1 Timema douglasi
TGAGAGAGGAAGATATAGACTCGAGGGCGGGTATAGTGAACTGAGAGAGGAAGATATAGACTCGAGGGAGGGTATAGTGAACTGAGGGTGGTTTTACACTCTTCCTCCACGTCAAGTTGAGTATACTTCCTTTAAATTCAACCTTCAATTCTTGGTAAGCAATTCAACCAGCAAGTTGGACAGGAAGGGCCAATGCTCTTGTATTTGTTATAGCAAAACTTTTTCGGCCAAAATAAATAAAATAATGTCTCAGTACAAACGTAGAGTTTGATTATCTTCACGTGTTTATAAACATAGTTGTTGAATATCTGTCATGAGCATAGCGGCATTAGATGTTAAACTTTTCTAATGACGAGAGAAAGTTGTCACTAAATTCCAGGACACCTTGATTGATTAAACTCTATGTTTCTATTAAAACAATTTTTATTTTGACCAAATAAAAGTTTTGTTATAAAAACTGTGAAAATATTTACCTCTTCTCGCGTCCCAAATATCCCGACCTTAAACCAAACTGTAGTATTATTTTGATAAGAATAACAGTAAAAGTTAGTTACTTGAGTTAATAAAACTGTTTTAATATATTCATACATCAAGTCATGTTACCTTCAGCTGTTATTTTTGATATGAATTACTAATGCCTTATGAATAACACAAATGAAAGAGTAAAGTGTAATTAATATTGGCCGTAAAGAGATATGTTAGAAATCTCTCCACTGTTCTTTCAACCAAAATAGAGGAATAGTGGTCCTATGAAGGCAAAAATGGCCCAAGTCAACTTTGTTGCTTGTCGCAGTTTTTGGAGTGAAGAGCGCCAACCGTTCAGATGTTTTGTGATTTTTGTGCAAATATGTTGGTCAAGATTATTCTTTTTTAGAAATCTCAACCACATTTTTGTATATAAATTTGGGAACTCGGTCATAGTGGCGTCCTACATTCACCGATTTACGTAAATGTATTTACTTTACATCCATTACTGTTCCCAGCAAATGGTCTGGGTCAGTTTTTATTCAAATAATATTTTTTTCCAATTCGAGCCTAAAAGGCCTGTCGTAGCTTCATATTATATACCTTATAAGCCAACTTAAGACGAAGACAGGCCCAACATCCAGTCCCCGGCCGTTAATTTAGCAATGTGAAAGCGTATATCTACATTTCATCAATTATTAATTTTGGGCAATGCTAAGAATCGAGCCCGGGGCTCTTAGCTCAGCAGACTGACACGTTACCAACTGAGCCGAGGTGTCGGAACGTAAATTTATTCAGAGCACTTAAGAAGCCAACTAATAAACAAAATCAAAGTAAAGCATATCCTATTTTTTTAATTAAAACTGTTTTTAAATATTGAACTAGCATTTGCTATCCGAAGAGAGTATGATATATATCAATTGTGGCTCGAATACAAAGTCTTGTAGAAGGTAGTGTAAATGTTTATTTTATTCCTATGTAATTCAAGTCCACGGCTGATTAAGATGATGAACCATGAATCATTCTAAGTCTAGATGAAGTAATTCGTCATTATATAACGGAAATTATTATTATTAGCACCGCGTCTTACTACCCGTTCGGGTTATACGCACTTACGCGGTGGAGGCCTGGCATTCCCCACATTCACAAGATGTCTTGTCAGAGGTGAAGGAAGGGTTTGGTAATCAGATAAATCTGTGCTGGGACCTAGGATTGAACCCCGGCCGCCAGCATAAAAGTCTGAAACCTTACCCCTAGGTCACCTACTATATAACGGAAATATGTAAGGCTGCCTGTGGTGATTCCTTAGAACATGTAGTTTTAATATATTGTGTGTGTGTGTGTGTGTCCTACTAGGTATACCAATTCGGGCTATTTAGAAACCTACAATTATGAAGCAGGGGTGAGGAAGGCAGAATTGAGATAAAATGAAACCACATATTTCATAGAGGGAGAGTAAATATTCATTTAGGAAAAAATAATCTCAATAGATCCGACTGGTATTCGAACACTGACTTTCTAGTTTAACTGAATCCAGTAATATTGCAAGTGTCCCTTTAGACCATGACACTATCGTTCTACAGGGAACTATATAAATAATATATGTTTTTAAAACCGCGTCTTACTAATCGTTAAATAATAAATACACAGGTTTCATAAATAAGTTAGACACGATTTAAATAAATCTGACCCACATTGGTGAGTATGTAAACTAACTGTAAGACTCATTTAAGATGGCTGGTGATGGTTGGTCAGAGTTTGATACCAGACCAAACACGAGTTTTTTCTTTTTCTTATATCGACATCCCCTCTCCCTCCATGGAAATGTGGGTTATTTCATTATAAATACTACTTTCATCCCCCCTAATCTATTAACATGATTAAAATACTTATAAGCCTTCTAGATAGTAAGATACAGTGGAAGGAAATAATATAATTAAGGTATTGGTTCTTTTAGTAAAAAGCTCAACCCAAACGAGAGGCATTTAAATTTAAAAACTAATTTATTGTTCATATTTGTTGGAAAAAAAGGTATTCTCTGTACAATTAATGTATTAGAAATGTATAGTTAAATACATAAGAATGGTAATCACAGCAATAGTTTCAACAGTCTACCGACAGCAAATATGATTTTGCAGCGACCTGACTCCGTAAAGCCTTATGAACTTGGGTTGTAAACTACGTCATATGTGCATTCAGTTTTGACTTGAAAAGTTTGAGATACGATCGGTTTCCTATGTAGCTTGTTATATTCCAGTAGTTTATAGATTCTAGTTTAGAACCCAAGAAGCAACCTCATTTCCAAACAGCTATGATGATCTAAAGTAAAGTAGTTATTTAATACTACCCCTAATCAGCGATGACACAGGAAAAGGGTATCAAGATAAGAACAATGATCTCTAACCATTTCCCTCCCTATTTTCAGGAATTACCTTTTGCGTAAGTTTCAACAAAAGTTTTATCACCTGTTCTATTTTACTGATTTGAATTCCGGCGGGGTCTACCAAGGTTTACTTTCTTAAATACTTCCATAAAATGATGGTACATTAATTATTCATTATACTTAGCTCGTCCCTAAACCACTATGCGGTTAGATTGTACGTGTTGTAAGACGCGGTGCAAAGAAAAATAATTTTACTCTAAAATGATCTGAACCTAACATTTTCTACTACTCTATGAGTTCATCACCTTTCTTCTGAGTCAAAGAGGTTGCACATGGTTATCCTAATAAACTTAAACATTTTTATAGAAATATATTGTAAGTCACGTGAATAATAATAAAACAATCACAAATAAATAGCCTAAACGTCAACGAAACCCTTAACATAAAATGAACTAAAACGTGACAAATTGAAACCTGGTTATGAATTAAAACAAGTTTTTGTTTAATGTGTAACAAGTAAAGAAAGAAAAAGGTGTAGGGAAAAAGCTCAAACTGTGTTAAGAAATACACTTCGAGGTAATATTCTCGGAAGGCAAACTTGAGTCTCCGGTAGTTAATGTTTCCCCGTCAAACTGAATGGTTTTTTAAAAATATTATTTCCAGGTAAGGCTATAAAATCCCTCTCGACAGACACCGAACCTGCAACCATTGAGTAGATTGCTAATGTTCTGCTAGATTGTGAATGAATATTAACAACCACCCCTGTTAAGCGAGAGTGAAGGCAAAAGGAACGATCTGACACAAAGATTCGTAGATGTCTGTTTGTTGCGATAATTGTTGGAGGCATCGTTACTTTGATTTACCACGCTATGAAAAGCGCGCTAGGCCGCCTTGCCCCTACCCCCCCCCCTCCTCTCCTCATCAAACGTGATAAGGCCAAACTGTGAACGGATAACTTTTTCAAACCTTTTTCATGGCTTTAAGGTGGGGTTTTACTTTACGAGGTATACACTTAATACCTATAATTTTTAGTTACCTATCGTGGACCTACTGAACAAATAGTCGCGTCCGCACGCCACGTAGGCCCACTCATCAATTTAACCATAACTGTCATTTAAAGGAGGGCAACAAGATTAACGCAGCAAGGCCTCCAAAAATCAAGGATCAGAATATCAGAAAATTTACGAATAAAAAAGTATATTTTTAGCCAAGATTAACTAAGAAAAAGATGAGAAATATATAATTAAATATTGGTTATAAACAAATCTAATTTAGTTTGGTGACATCATTTTCTCATTTAAATGATATCATTGGAATTAAGATTTTTACTGTTAAAATTAAAAATAATAATAACGTCAAAATATTACAAATTATAAATAAATGTTTAACGTTGGGGTCTCCAACTGATTACAACCTCGGGGTGAGCTCAACCAAGGAAATCAGTCAAGGCAGGGTCGAAAATTTATCTAGCATTTGAAAGTTGTATTTCCTATTATAATTGACTTTTGAGAGGCAATTTTGAGAAACTGGATATTTTCTTTTTTCAATTTTTATTAATCTACTCTTAATTTTAGGGTTAAACAGACACACGAACATACAGCATTGAAAATACCACTTTTAGGGTTCGGGGGGTCATGAAACGTCAGACACCTTTCAACATCTTGTGTTAGATTTTTTTTGTCGGTCACAATGCTTTACCTTCAGTGTTCGAAAAGTTAAAATATTTGCGTATAGCCTGAAAAATATTTTCTATATATATGCTTTTTAATATACATATACTTACACATTTCCAATTTAACAAGTAATTTAATATCTCAAATAGTTACGGAGATATGATAGAAAATGATAATCTACTCATTAGACCAGAACTTTGTAAGTCATTTTGACCAAAAAATTGAGGGTTGCCATTTTGTTTGTAATATTGATGAATGTTTGAAAGTAAAAATTAATCAAAATCGTCAGGACCAATTTTTATAAAATTGGTTTTTTTTTGTGTCCTTCAGGAAACTACCCTTAGTTTTAGGGTTAGATATCCAATCCCAAAAACTCCTCAGGGAAACCCTGTAAAAACCCTAAATTCCAAGTTTTAGCCCGAATTGTAAAATATCTTAGGTTCCATTCCAAAGTGCATACAGAAAGACAGACAGACAGACGGGGATTCAAAAACCACTTTCACTGATTCATGAAACATCTAAATTCGTCAAAATCATGAGTTCAATTTGTTTAACACTCACAATACTCTCTCTATCTGTAAGGTAGCGAGAAAGTAAAATGAACTTTATTAGAAATATTTTAATTAAAGTGTTTTTTTAAATTCTTGTTTAAGGCATGGTGCCATTGGAATATAATATGTTGTCATAAAAAACATAATGGACACCTTTTAATAAATCAATCATACTTATAAATTTTTCCTTTTTTAAACTTGGTACCCATCCAAACACACAAGTCTAAGTAATGCCTTTTACCAATTGCTTAAAATTGTTATATCCAGTCAAGATATTCATAATTGTATTCGAGATATTTCTTTGGGATTTTTACGAATCTTGAATATTTCAAATACCATAGGACTCGAGGGATTCGAGGGTACCATCACTAATTTTATGTGAATCTTAGTTTACTACATGTCCGAATAGTTTACATTGTTGAAGTTGGAATGAGAAAGATAGAATTTAGAGCAGACATACTTGAATTTGCTTGGAGAGAGAGAGAGAGAGTGGAAGTTCATTTACAAATCACCACTTCCAGTACACCCAGTTTATATTGACTCCCAACCTATCCGTCACTGGCTAACCAGAACAGACGAGCCCTTGTACTTGCCGATGCAGTATTTGTATAGGCTACAAACCTAGACAGTGACATAAAAGTCCAATAATATATTCATGGTCTCATCCAATAGTATTTTAATTATCATTATTAGTTATTATTTTTTTAATATGTTTCAAAGCGAAGAATAAGATTTATTATATGTGTGAGTTAAAATTACAACATAGTTTACTCAAAATGCTTATGATGATCATTTTAATTATAATTCTTTCAGTAGTGTTTTGTTAACCCATCACTCAAACGGTTTAAGGAATCACGTAAAAACCATAACATTTAAAAAACCATATATTAAGAAACTCGTAAAAATACAATAAATATTTGGTTTTAAATCATGTTTGTTTATAGCGAACCCTCACCTTAAATTAAAAATACGGCTTATTTGCTTTTGTTTCTATAATTGTGGGTATGTGTAGTAAGAAGTGTGTGTTGTAATATTCCCCCCCCCCCTCATCCTTTGTTGGACGACCACTCCTCTCTTACCACGCCCTCCCTCTATAAATGTCGGGACGTGTTCGTTGTTAGCGGTCCGTGAGGCGTTTCACGGCTATTAAAACTGAAATAAACTCTATGTTTTTTATGCACGTATATACGCGAAGACAATTGTGCCAACTTAAAGTTTTATTTAAAAAAAAAAGTTTAATATATGTTCAGATTATCATTGGAGGTATTTAACTTTACTGTCGGTGACCTGGTGTGGTCTAGGGGTAAGGTGTCGGACTTCTATTCTGGCGGCCGGGGTTCAATCCTCGGTATCGGTAAAGATTTATCTGATTACCAAACCCTTCCTTCACCTCTGACAAGACATCTTGTGAATGTGGGGAATGTCAGGCCTCCACCGTAGGTTCGGATTCCACGTCAAACTGTAGGTTCTCCATTTCATCTCACATTCACCCTACCGTTGCACATTAGCGTGAGTGCGTATAACCCGAACGGGTAGTAGGACGTGGTGCTAATAATAATAACTTTACTCTCTGAACCAACTGATTACATCAGCACAACTTAAAAACTAACTTAAATCTTGAACGACACAACACACGGCCCCCGATAATTATCTAATCACTATGAAAGATTAAACAATTATTTCAACAATAATATTATTTTTCAGCCAGGCCAGGATACGAACCCGGAACTTTTAGCTCAGAGGGCAGAATTACTATAGACAGAACTATGATGTTGGACCTATGATTAAGGTTCTTAATGATGGATAGGTTTTAACTTGTATTTGGCTTGGTTTTCAGCTACAGACTCCACTTATTCACATCAAGAAATCTAAAGTAATATTGTATCGCTCAATACTTGCAATTATTATGACATCACTGACATAATTTGGTTGCATTAGCTATTACCAAGCCGTCCTGACTATACGCGATGTATAGTCAATGTGCCAGAAATTGCGGGTAAAGAAAGTGGGTAACCATTTAGGGACAAACTTCCACAGTACATTAAACCGGAATTAGAATCCTCTACATTTCCATCGCTAGAAAACAAGACTAGATGAGTCTAACACATGGTCCTCGTGACCATCGGTAGAAGTGCCTACTACACAATTAAAAACCAAGGAATAGAGAACCGGCTCTTTAGAAACTGATTACAGTTCAGTGATTAGCTGGAATATTATAAACAATACTACGCTCAAACCAAAATACATATTGAAATAGAGTTTTTTGTAGCCTTCATTTTAAGATAAAAAAAAATCGGGATCATTTTGGTAGTTTTGTAATTTAAAATAAATATTATTTAACTCTAAAATGACTTCACTGGTTTCGATGCTAGTGATATTTAAATTAAAATACAGAAAACTGCACTACGATGTGAGGTATGGTTGGAATGTTTGTATTTCAACCAAAGCTCGAAGCTATCTGTAAATATAGAACATAGAACTCGTAGCCTTAATTTCTGTAATAGAGTTTTACTACCCGTTAAGGTTTTACGCATATGCACTAAGAACGCTAATGTGCTATAGATGAGTAAGATTGAATTTAGATAAAATATATTCACATTTGCTTTGAGGTAGATTGGAACTTCATGTGGGGAAAAACACTTTCAGTACACCCGATTCAAACACCGTACTTCCCATTATTGACATAACCCGTTGGTTTCGAGAGTTACGCCTCAGACTTTTTGAGCACAAAAGTGAACATATACAAACATGAGAATGAAGAACCAATCCATATCACCCCTAATAGTTTGCACGTCAAATACCGCGAATAAAAATAGGACGTGAATGAAACATTCCAGGTCCATCTTGTAAAACGTGGTGTAGTTTCATAGTAAGAAGGGGTGACCTGGCGGTCTAGGGGTAAAGTGTCAGACTTCTATGCTGGCGGTCGGGGTTCAATCCACGGTCCCGGCACAGATTTATCTGACAAGACATCTTGTGAATGTGGGGAATGCCAGGCCTCCACCGTGGTTCGGATTCCACGTTAAACTCTAGGTCCTCCATTTCATCTCACAATCACCCTACCATTACACATTAGCGTAAGTGCGTATAACCCAAACGGGTAGTAAGACGCGGTGCTAATAATAATAATAATAGTAAGAAGGAGAGCGGACAGTTTGGACACCGGTAACCAATAGACGCGACATCGGGTGTGCGCAAGGGCCGTCATGGATCAGCACGAGATAACATAGTCAAATATTCAAAGTTGAGTATTAAATCTCATGTATTCTTTTGTTAGCTAGGTGAGAGTTTCAGTTCTACCGTCAGCTCAGCTCATTTAATGTTCTAGCGAACTCAAGCTCATTCATTAACATCAGGAAGATAACATTATTTAATAGCACTCACCCGCATCGGTGGACGCATGGTCTAACGCGTCACTCTCATGTTGAACAGGTTTGCTGGCCATGGGCAGACCAAGGCTCGAGTCCTGGACGGGTGTACTGTTGATTCTATTTTTCCTGAATGTTATACAACACTTCCTCCACGTATAGGCCTATACAGGTACTGTTGGGCTTCGTGCCCTCTAAAATGGTAAATTCCTCATTTATTAATTATTAGCTTAGTTAGGGTATGGTTATAACATGAACGGGTACTAAGATGATGTGGATTGTTTTTTTATAAATATTAAATCTCAGGTATGAAGAATTGATATGGTGGTCTCACTTTTACCAACAGCTCTTTCAGAGAGACCATCTCTTTTATAACGGATTAAAGTTTCTTCAATCACTCGTGGGGGTTGAAGTAATGTATTATTTCCATTAGATTGAATTTTTCTTATCATACCTGCTCCAGTGGTCGAATGGTCTAAGATGACGTCCCTAACGTGTTAAACTGGTATTCTTATGACGTGACTATTAGGGTTCTGATCCAGTCTAGTCTACTCTAAGGCTGGTTCTTACTAAATCATTTTACTTTCTTATCACACGCAAAGACGAGTAGTTACCTTTAAAATGCTTCCTCATTCATTCTCACGCAATTAGATTAATTATCATATACACTTGTACTGCATAGACGTGATGAAAGTACAAACAAATGTATTATTTATGTTATTTAAATCCTAGATATATTACCCTTATAAATATATATTTATAGTTGTTCTCGTTTTAACCCTGATTTAGTTATCATCCCTACCTTATGGATTATTCACTTAAGTGGCACTTGCATTAAAACGTAGGCTATATTCTAAAAAAAAGTGTGTCAGATTGATTCAGCGGGTGAAGGGATCCAATCTTAAATTGGGTGAATAAAATTTATTTTAAATTTTACATTCTCATATTATTTATTCAGTTATTTTATCAGTATTCATCCTCCCAAACTCTTCTTGTTATTTTATTTTATTTAAATCGACTATCAGTTAATATGGCAATCTAGAATCAATTTGCAAAAATAATACCAAAAATATAAAACTTAATCCTTGTAAGTTTTTAACATGCAAATAGATCTTAAGCCCGCTCTATCCAGTCTAACTCATCACACTTTATCTATTTCTTGAGCTAGCTATATACAGTCGACCAACATTTTACACCATATCTCTATCTTGAACTTGTTCTATCCAGTCCACATCATTACACCCTTTCTCTATCTTGAGCTAATTCTATCCAGTCCACCTCATTAAACCCTTTCTCTTTCAGGTCCATTATAATGTTATCCTGCCATATGCGTCTAGGTCCTTCCAATAGTCTTTTGCTATTTGTCTTTTAATTTAAAACCCTAAACACGGTTCTAGATTCTTCCTTTCTCACTGAATATCCCACCCGACGTAATCTGCGATATTTGATTACCTAAACAATGTCTTGTACTGAATACACGGTGTGCAACTCATCTTTATGTGAGCTCCCCCTTTACCCACTATCTTCAGATCTCTTAGGACCAAATATGTTTTTAGAGTTTGTTCATGATAGGTTTTTACCTGGATGACAGTTCAAAAATCATATGTTTATGTTTTGGGTTGCCAACACTTGTAAGAGATCATTGTTTTGTTATAAATGTTAAGTTTTTTAACCACCTGTTATATTTTACATTTAAAATAACGTAAACTTAAGTTTTCTCATACTATTTCGTTACTTTTAATCATTTCTTTTCATCCATCACGAAACAATATTGTAAACATAATTAAATGTACTTATTCCTTGTTTTGGGACATTATTGACTATGTGTAATATAGTACATAAATCAATACCTTTTAATAAAGGCATCGTATTTACTTGGAAAAGAGAAAATACTTGTCTTTTTTATATATATTACCTTATTTTATGAATATTTTATCGTATTTCGAAATATCTAACTGAATAAAATATTTTTATCCACTGCTTGGGTGCATAATTGTAAAATACTTGTTTCCGTCATGTTCAACCACATAGTTTTAATTTGACGGCCGCCATTTTGAAGCTATTTTCGTCAGGTCTTTTGTGGAAGTACTGTAAATATTTTTTTTTTTATGTGGAACAAAACGATAAATAGACTTTGTCTCCGACCTCCAATAAATATATAAATAATTTCGGCCTAAATTACTGTGGTTAACTATCACATTCATAGATAACCATCTGTTTTCATTGCAGTTATCCAAAGTGACAGATGTCTGCTGTTGGCGTAGGGATATATTAGGGACTGTTTCTAGTAACTTTTAGAGCTGTCATCTAAGTAAACTGAGGACACAAATGAATTATAAGTATAGTGACTATATTATAATCAAATCTAGTTGATGGCTATGCTTATTTATTTTTCTGTATTTTTACAATAAAAATATATATGACAAAATCGTATAAATAATGCCATCAAGTAATAAATAAATGAACACACAATGATTCAATACAATAAAATGTAAATAAAGTTTTTAAACACATGATACCCTTAAACACCGTCTATTTAAAAAACTAATGAAAGGGAAATTACTCTTTTTATGAAAGGTCTATAACTTCATCATAAATCATCCTTTCAGTAGTTGTTAATGAAAGAAGAAATTTAAATGTAGGTCTAAAGTTTTATTTTTAGCTTAACGTACATTATTGTAGTAGTTTTGGTAGGAAAAATCACACGCATACACACACACACACGGCACACCGCGCCGGTTTAAAAATGGCCCAAACTACGTTTATCGAATAACGTGAGCGCGTAGAAAAAGTACGCCAAGCTTGAAGCTGTTTTCAATCGATGTGACACAAAACAAGGTTTTTATGAAAAAGATTGTACGCTCTTTAGTGTTTGTAGTAGGAGTCACACCGCCGCCAGCATATCGTCGTAATAAGAGCGTTGCGGGTGTTGGTTGACGACAGGTGGACTATCCACCCTGGGCAGGATGCAGAAACACAGCAACAGGAAGTACACGTTCAGCACTGAGAACACAACCACTCATTGGCAGAACCACGGACTGTTTTATCAATAAACTTTAGTATATTTAGTAAAGGAATTCATTAATTCTCGCAATGATTAGTAAACTTCAAGTTCTTATAGTCTGGTTCTCTAGGGATGGGGAGTTCGGATTTCAAACTATGACCGGGTGCTTTTCCACTCTACCTTCCCGCAAAAATGGGTACATATTTTTAAAATATCACTCTCATACTCCCTACTTCATAAATGTAAATATATCCTGATGGTTAGTAACTTAATAAGACAACAAACTAAAACGATCTGTGAATATTTCTTATTCTCATATTTTAAATAATCTTTGAATTGTTTAGCTTCACATAAAAACCATAATTTTAATTATGTCATGTTGTTGATTCAATTTTGTAGCTAATTAATGAATAAAATATGTATCTATGTATAAATATGCTCTATGTATGGTAAGTAAGTATATATTGTCCAATCATGCATACATTTTTAACCGATAAAGCCTTTCAATTTGGACCAACAAATAACAATGTCACATATATATGCAAAGGTTATAATCTTCTTCTATATTTGATTAAATATTTCTATCTACTTTTGATTTAATTTGAAGTAGTCCTCAACAACAAATGTTTTGTCTCGTTACTTTATTTTCATTAATTTTAACTATGTCGTCACATAATGTGACTCCGCCCATTCAACATAGCAAAACGATTATAAAACAACAAATAAAAAAAAGTGGGCGAGGAAGGCCCATTTTCAACTGAGTATGTTATGAATGCTTTTATCACTGAAATTAACCACAAAACAAGTCTAGTTTTCCAACACGAGTCCTTTATATTTCGTTCCGTTCCGCCCCTTCTCTCCTCTAGTATTCAAATTATCTTGCTTGCTATAATTGTGTTTCATTTTAATATACTTTGCATTTAATTGCATGTAATAATCTAGACACTTGGACCAAATTAATTCCCTATTTAAAGAGGACTCACTTTATATAAATACTTCAATTATAACATATTTTTATTTTATTTTTAACCTAATTTGACCCATTTAAACAAGAACAAAACTAAGTGTAAGATAATCAAAATAGGACATAGCTCAATAATGAAGGTTTTATGTTTTCGGTTCCGCCTACCAAAGAATACATAGTTCCGAGCTTTGCTCTTGAGTAGTTAGGAAGCACAAATTTATTAAGATAGAATATACTTTTTATAAAATTAATTTGTTTTAATAATAACAATAATAATAATAATATATAGTAAAATGAATAATTTAATATGTTAATTAATGAGATATGAATGCGTGCATATTAATATTAGTTTATCAGATAATAGTAAGTATTGATCTAGTTAATTTGAATGTACTTTTATCAGAGTTAAATTTATAAGATTTATTTTATTAATATCTTTGTTATTATTATTATTATTATTATTATTATTAGCACCGCGTCTTACTACCCGTTCGGGTTATACGCACTTACGCTAATGTGTAATGGTAGGGTGATTGTGAGATGAAATGAAGGACCTACAGTTTAACGTGGAATCCGAACCACGGTGGAGACCTGGCATTCCTCACATTCACAAGATGTCTTGTCAATTATCTTTGTTCATTATGTTACTATTTTGTAATTTAAAATAATTATTTTGTAACCTGGATGAGTGTAAGATAAAGTGTTACCCTCCTTATATATTAAATTAAAGTGATAGACACGACATCCATCCCTCTCTGCTCTCCGTGAAGAGAGAAAACAAAATTTCCCCAATGATACACTTTCCGGCCAGGCCAGGAACCGAACTGGGACCCTAAGCTCAGTGGGCCGACACGATGCCAAATAAGCAATTACAATAGTTTCTCTAAATGAGAAAGTAAGACATTGAATGGAAATGAATGAGCTCTGGTTTACCCACCACAAGAGATGAGCCCCCTGAGGAAGATCTCGACGCTGGTTGACACCTCTCCCTCCCCTTGTAAGGAGAGCGCCGCGGCGCAGAAAACTCCCAGGTAGAAGAGGAACGAGCCCGTATACACAACCAGCCAGGGCAGGAACAGACGAGGCTTGTTCTTCAACAATACGAGGACAAGACATCTTCACCACAATACTATATTATTATTATCTTTTTTAACTACTCAATCTCACTGTATGTTAATGATTTGAATTGTAACTTTCACTTTATTATTCTTCTACTTTGTTCCACTTATAATCAATTAATATTGTTTGACCATCTCATAACTTCGTTTTTCAATCACGTTATATTTCATATAATTATTTTACTTATGTTCTTATTTTACTTTATATTTAACTCCTTTTTTTAAACTGTATTAATTGTTTATACTTAGCTTATTATTTTTAATTAAGCCAACTTCCATTCTAATTGTTATTACCATATTACACCTATTTTTTTGATAGATTCTTGACTTGCAGGTTTATTTATAAATATTGTCAACCATATATTTGTAATTCATTTTACTAGCCCCCCTTTGACTCATATTATTTTATATGTTTTTATTTAACCTATGATTCTCATTGTAAAATGATTTTAACGCATTAATTTCACTTTCCTTTAATTTCACTTTCTAGCCTTTTCTTTCTCATTAATCTTTATTATCAATCACTATCTAAGTCTTTAGTTTTAATCTATCAACACTCCTTACGTAAGATTATTTTAGAATGTTTTCTAAAATATTATTACATTTGCTTTTAAAAGTTTTCACGGCCGGTGTTTGAATTGAAACTTCCTTTGGGAAAGTCATCTTTCTAACGTTTAGTCTGTATTTACAACAGTTGTCATCTGGGATGAATGATGGCTGCTAAAACTACAACCACATCGTGGGAAATAATTATTACCTCAACGCTGCTCAAGTTTGAGAACATTAGTTGCAACATGTCACGTGCTTAATTTATAAAATATTTTATAATTGTAAGTAGAGGTGGATAACTTATTATTTAACTATTTCTTAGTAATTTTTGAATTATTTAAATGGTGGGGATACATTGGAAATATCCCAATTCAAGGGTTCGACCTCACTTTACTCTATTGGACGTTAGCATCAGAAACGTTATCGAATAGTCCCCCGATACCAATTTTGAGCCAAAACGTTAGAAAAAATTTGAAAAAAAAAATTAAAAAAATTGTGAGTGATGTGAAATTCTTAAAGTGAATTTTAAATTCATTTCATAAACATATATAACGAACAGCTTGTATTTTTGAAGTTTTTATCGCAGGCCTGTGTAACTAATGAGCCTTGGGCTCTTGACAAATGGATACTATCCTTTAGTACGTCTACATTACATTTTGGAAGACCGCCTTTGTAATGGATTTGTTTGAGGAACCAAGTGCGGGTCCAAAATACCCTGTTTATATCTCAGGTTATGTTTAAAATAAATTGTACTACACAATAGAATAACCTTTCTCTTAGTATATTATAGTTTGGAAAAAAAAAATTCCAAAAATAGTCTTCCAGTAAACCACTATCAAATAAGTTTTACTCCGTAAAACAGCTATAGATTTAACTTTCTACCATAGAAAATACGTAATATCTATCTATAAGGACGGGATTTAAATACTGTATTTTACAAATTCTTACCACTATAGAGCCGTAGGTAAAGAGTAGACACGTGAAGAATTGGAACATGCTCATAAACGCCTCAATCAGGTACAAACTCCGAAAGGCTGAGGAGAAACACACAAACATGCATAGCTTGACATTTTTTAAATTTATTTTATTTTATTATTATTTATTTTATTTTATTATTTTTAGAGGAAAGTTTGAAAATATGTATTCTTGATATTTGACATAGTAGACTAATAGTAATAATAATGATAATAATAAACATGTTTGTAGTAATTTAAAATACATCATTAATCAGTCAATAAAGAAATTGTGAGCAACTAAAAAGATTTATAAAAATAAACAAACAATTTATTTTTATATGTTTTAAATATTGAATTCTGTTAAAAAGGCAAACAACCCGATAGGGTAAAATACTGTTTCTATAACATATTTTCAGGAATAACAGATTTCTACACGCACCATATCCTACTATCCATATGGAATATCCACATATTTACACTAATATAAAAGGGATGAGGAAGACATAGTATAGAAAATGTCTACTCTCCAATTTTAATAGGAAGGGTATTTTGTAAAATACATACGTGACCAACATTTATAGCATTTTACTATTTTACTTGTATTCTCTTGTAGCTATTGACATTAACTATCTAAAGCGACAGCTGCAGTTGACATGAACAGACGTGAACGTATATTTGCTAGTTTTCTGGCTGTCTTCCTACGAGCCCATACCATCGCAGAGAAAGAGTGAGAACCCCCCAACTGGAGTATCTATGTTTCTACACAGCGCATACGCCTGTAATAGCTAAGTGGGGAGATAAGAGCTGTTGAAAAGCTTACATGCTACGACCGTGTCTTCCTCCGCCTCCAATTGCTTGTAGCCCCTTGTTTTGATGTACAGAAGACACATCGTGACGTCAGCCAGAGACAGCACCTGAATACGATAACCCCTCATTTAACAACACAACAGATAGACAACATATTTCCGGTAAACAGCTCTTACACCCTCACCTTCAATGATTCTTTCATTCTTACAATATCTTGATCCCTATTGTGATCACCAAAAATATTGAACTCAAAATTTCAATAAATGTCAATGTTTCATGACCCCCCGAAACCAAAAAGTGGTTTTCCCAACTTCTATTTTTCCAGTTTGCCACATTGGCTGTCAATATCTTGGACTAGAGCCAACACCTTTTTACTGATAGGGCTAAATTTGTGTATAGGGGGGGTTTTTCATAAAGTTCCTCAGAGGAGTTTTTGGAATAAGATATTCAACCCTAAAGCTAAATGTAATTTACTGAAGAGCAGTATAGAAATTAAAAGATCTTCTCAAAATCAATTTTAATTATCTTGATAAAAAAAACAATTCTAGGAGTCCGAAAGTTTATTCAGTTGGTAGCGTGTTTATCTACTGAGCTAAGGGTCTCTAGTTTTATTCCCGGCATGGCCGAAAAATTTAACATTGATGGAATGTGGCCTTACCCTATAACATTAATGAATTAACTGCTGGGGGCTGGATGTTGTGTCTGTTCTATATTTAGGTTAGTTAATAAATCGTGTGATGATTTAATCATTTGGTTAAGAAAGTGAACGTTAAGTTGATCAAATAAATGTAAACTAATTGTGTCCAGGCATTGTTAAACATTTAAAACAAAATGCCATTTCTCTTTTCCCCATGAAAATTACTTTAACCCTTCCCGTGCCGTTTACAGAATATTCTTCCAGTCAAAATTTTCTCCAAGTGTCATTTACGATCAATTCCGTCGTAACTAAATATCTTTTACGTGTCATTAACATAATATTCAGCAATAACTAATATTTTTCTTTTAGTTCCAGAATATTTAGTAGATGGCAACAGGCATCATAGATATAAATATATTATAGTATCTTAACTCGAAACTAAATCATAGCGCTACGTAACCTATAATAGATATTCATATTGTTTTGGCAGCAACGTTATTTATCTTATCGTTTTCATAGTTAGTAAACAACATGCCATGTGATGAAGAGAAGGTAAGAGTGTGGGATTTACTGTCAAATATAAATGATAGTGATCTTAGTGATCTTACAAGTGATTAAAATGACAGTGTTTATCTTGAAGATAGTGAATAAATGGAGGGGGAGGATTCAAGTGACTTGGACAATGACATAACTACCAATCCCACAGCCATCAGCCATTCAGATGTGAGCAAAAATGATCAAGGACCAACACTTAATGATTTGTTCATTAACAAAAGCGAACCATTCCATAAATCAACCAAGCCATTTTGATATTTAGATACACCTCCTGTAGAATATTTAAAGCTCTGTTTTGGATGTGAAAGGTTAGATAATATATGTAAGAAAACTAACCTATATGGTGATATGAAACAAGCAGGCAGGAGAATTTCACCTAATTCACGGTACAACAAATGGAAACATAGTGATCTAGTTGACATAGAGGTCATGTTAAGTGTCATAATAAATATTGGTTGGAATCCCCGAAATGACATAAAAGAATAATTCAGCAGGGAGTGGCACAAACGAATGCCATTTTTAGTGAATCATTTTCATTCAATGAGTTCATGCTTCTATTTCTAAGCATTAACTTACATCAAAATAATAGACAGGGAGATACAGTAAATAGAAACCACAAAATTAGGACCGTTTTGGAATATATCTCTGAAGGTTGCAGTGTGTTCTAAACTACTTCAGAGAATGTTTCTGTGGATGAGAGCACTGTGAAATTCCAAGGCGTTGTTTCATTCAAAGTTTACAATCGTAATAAGCCTGTGAAGATTGGATTGAAAGTGTTTGTGTGTTTGATAGTGCAGATGGGTATGTTTATTCTTTCTTGTCATACTTAGGAAAAATCAGTAATCATAGCCAGATAGTAATTTGCTAAAAAAACTCACAACATGAGTCTGGTAGGTGAAGTAGGGTGATGCTCCTAGCTACGTGAGTCATGGTGGAGAAGTAGGGTGATGCTCCTAGCTACGTGAGTCATGGTGGGGAAGTAGGGTGATGGTCCTAGCTACGTGAGTCATGGTGGAGAAGTAGGGTGATGCTCCTAGCTACGTGAGTCATGGTGGAGAAGTAGGGTGATGGTCCTAGCTACGTGAGTCATGGTGGAGAAGTAGGGTGATGCTCCTAGCTACGTGAGTCATGGTGGGGAAGTAGGGTGATGCTCATAGCTACGTGAGTCATGGTGGGGAAGTAGGGTGATGGTCCTAGCTACGTGAGTCATGGTGGAGAAGTAGGGTGATGGTCCTAGCTACGTGAGTCATGGTGGAGAAGTAGGGTGATGGTCCTAGCTACGTGAGTCGTGGTGGGGAAGTAGGGTGATGCTCCTAGCTACGTGAGTCGTGGTGGGGAAGTAGGGTGATGCTCCTAGCTACGTGAGTCATGGTGGGGAAGTAGGGTGATGCTCCTAGCTACGTGAGTCATGGTGGAGAAGTAGGGTGATGCTCCTAGCTACGTGAGTCATGGTGGAGAAGTAGGGTGATGCTCCTAGCTACGTGAGTCATGGTGGGGAAGTAGGGTGATGGTCCTAGCTACGTGAGTCATGGTGGAGAAGTAGGGTGATGGTCCTAGCTACGTGAGTCATGGTGGAGAAGTAGGGTGATGCTCCTAGCTACGTGAGTCATGGTGGGGAAGTAGGGTGATGCTCCTAGCTACGTGAGTCATGGTGGGGAAGTAGGGTGATGCTCCTAGCTACGTGAGTCATGGTGGAGAAGTAGGGTGATGCTCCTAGCTACGTGAGTCATGGTGGAGAAGTAGGGTGATGCTCCTAGCTACGTGAGTCATGGTGGGGAAGTAGGGTGATGCTCCTAGCTACGTGAGTCATGGTGGGGAAGTAGGGTGATGCTCCTAGCTACGTGAGTCATGGTGGAGAAGTAGGGTGATGCTCCTAGCTACGTGAGTCATGGTGGAGAAGTAGGGTGATGCTCCTAGCTACGTGAGTCATGGTGGGGAAGTAGGGTGATGCTCCTAGCTACGTGAGTCATGGTGGGGAAGTAGGGTGATGCTCCTAGCTACGTGAGTCATGGTGGAGAAGTAGGGTGATGCTCCTAGCTACGTGAGTCATGGTGGAGAAGTAGGGTGATGCTCCTAGCTACGTGAGTCATGGTGGGGAAGTAGGGTGATGCTCCTAGCTACGTGAGTCATGGTGGGGAAGTAGGGTGATGCTCCTAGCTACGTGAGTCATGGTGGAGAAGTAGGGTGATGCTCCTAGCTACGTGAGTCATGGTGGAGAAGTAGGGTGATGCTCCTAGCTACGTGAGTCATGGTGGGGAAGTAGGGTGATGCTCCTAGCTACGTGAGTCATGGTGGGGAAGTAGGGTGATGCTCCTAGCTACGTGAGTCATGGTGGAGAAGTAGGGTGATGCTCCTAGCTACGTGAGTCATGGTGGGGAAGTAGGGTGATGCTCCTAGCTACGTGAGTCATGGTGGGGAAGTAGGGTGATGCTCCTAGCTACGTGAGTCATGGTGGAGAAGTAGGGTGATGCTCCTAGCTACGTGAGTCATGGTGGGGAAGTAGGGTGATGCTCCTAGCTACGTGAGTCGTGGTGGGGAAGTAGGGTGATGCTCCTAGCTACGTGAGTCGTGGTGGAGAAGTAGGGTGATGCTCCCAGTTACGTCTTTATTCTTTTCAGTGTTGAAAAGCAACGTTCAGATTGAGCTGACGTCATTGGGGTCGTTATTATCATTTTTAGAAGCTTCGTCACCTACTGAAAACTGAAATAGAGTTATTTTTCTCCATGAAGTTCAATATTTGTATTGCTCCTTTAATGTGAAAGTCCTGTCGTCTGTAAAAACAGTCCCAATTCAGACCGGAGTTTTTCTTTTTCTAAGAAAGGGTAGTGTTGAATTACTCGCGTGAGTTTTTCTTCCGGAAAGAGAGTAGAAAATTGGGGAAATGACTCATTACATAAGAAAGAAGCTGCCTCCAAATGACCAGTAAAAGCGAATCTGTCTTTTACATTAGTTGTAATGACATTACACACTTCTTTAGCAACCCCCACTCTGGCGCTACATTCAACATTACTTTTCCTTCTTCTTGGTTGTTCAGGGAACTCTTCATTTATTTGCGTCTCTATTTCATTCACTTGCCCCCTTTCTTTCTGCATCTAATTTTCACAAATGCAAATGTCATTTTGCCACATTACAATGTCCCTGTTCCTGTTTGGTAGTTGTTGATACAATATATCCAAGTGAAGTAAAATTTTGTGGAAAAGAGTTAGCCAGAACATGAAATTATGGTCTTGCAAAGCTTTTCTGTGGCTACTCGTCTCGTTAACAGTAAGTTTGTTTGTGAATTTTTCCTCAAGAACTTCGAAGCATTCCTCCAACTTATCTCTATTTTCGTACACAACGTTAACAGTTCGAATGTTGTAGTTCCATCTTGTTGTATCAACTCTGGGTAGTCTGTCTTGTACTACTTGCTCCAAAACGTCAGATCGTAGAGATGAGTGCGAAAAAATGAGGGAATGGCAGAAAGGTTTGAGAAAAAAAATTCGAGCTTAGATGTTTGCACTGGTTGCTTTTTCCAATATCAAATTTAGCTGATGGGCGTAGCAATGTACAAAATAGGAAAATGGGTATGTTTCTATAATCTAGGCCTGTACACCCCCAACAGAGCCACTCATAACATTAGCACCATCATACGTCTGTGCTATTAATCTTCATTTTGAAGTGTCTAGAAGAGGTTTGATGTGGTCCATTATGCATTTTGCTAAGGTGCCTGCACACCTTCCTTCAGGAATAAGAAACCCCCTAAACCTCTCACAAACCAACCCCTCAAACACATACCTATAAACTAATACCATCTGACAATGGTTCGTTACATCAGTTGTTTCATCACATTCGATGGCTACAAATTCATAATCTCGTATCTGCTTTTCTATTTCCTCCCTACAGACATTAAGCATGCAGTCCAGTATGCCATTTTGTATTATTTTCGATGTTCCTTTGAATACAGTGGCTGATTCTAAATGGTCTTTCATTGCAGAATCCAACTCAGCAGTATAATTAATTAAACCTCTGTAGACACAAGGATTTGTAGATGATGCTGATTCGTCATGACCTCTGAGAGGTAATTCAAAAACCCCACAGAATTTAACACATGAAATCAACCTTTTTAATATGTGCCTATTTTTGTCAACGTGAGTATTGTGTTTTCTTAAAGTTTTCTCTATATTGTGAGTATAGACTAGACGATATGTTTATTTTGCCTAGAAAAGAAAGATCAACGACTCTATTCATGGGATTCACAGATACTTCGTGTTTCTTGATTTATTCTGATAAATGTTTTATATCATTGGCGCCCTTTATTATCCACAAGAATCCACCACTCTTTCTGGGAGAAAACAAAATACATGGAAAACAGTACAAAGATTTGCCCACATCACAGCCGAAAATCCAGCCATTTTTTTGGTATGCATCTTTGGACTTGAGCTGTCTTTTAAAAACTCGATTTTCATTTTTCTTTTTATTTCACTTTGTTCCATACAAAATTCAAGACATGGCCTACCGAATGATTTCAATTCTCTTTTTTGATCAAGAGTTAATCTTGCAATAATCGTTGTCTTAAGCGCTTGAATTAAACTATTCATATTAAGCATAGTTACAAAACATATTAAAACTTATAACTCAAATGAACATTATACTAAAATAACCATACATAATATTATTATAAATACACACGCCACACACATCCTCAATATGCAGGAGCACGCAGGATGACTGACAACAACTATTGCTGGTTCACGCTATACACATTTCACAAGCTTTCAACCTTAGGGCGTGTAAGGGAGTGCACCTTCAAAAGAAGAATAAGCAATGCTAGCTAGCTATAGCAGGATGGGGACAATGGGTTAAGGGGAGGGAAGGTTTGGTTTAACAATGTCAGGCGCTGACCGTCTCGCGCCTGACTGAATGCCATTTGAAGACAAAAGGTGAAGGGGTGGGAAGGTTTGGTTTCACAATGTCAGGCGCTGACCGCCTCGCGCCCAACCGCATGCCATTTTAAAAACATTTCCTGCTATTACTTAAACCCAAAACATATATTTCTTGAAACTATTTTGGCAAGATAAAATTGTAGTGAGAGTGCGAATAATAACTTTAAAAGGAACTTGGGATTCATGGGGATGGGGGGCGCGCGCCTCCGCGCCTTAGGGACGAACCACCCCTGGAAGTGACACAATGAAAGTAGGGCATTTAATATTGTAATTTATGTTAGTGAGTGTGGGTTCTGGTGATAATATTTTAGTAGTCTCATTTGACAGTCAGCCGTGGCCTGGCTTTTTGTTTATTGGTATGTTCTTTATTGTTTAGTTTAGTTCATCGAATATTATTGGGTCTGCCTGCGATACAATTGGGGTGTTTATGTACTCCCTTACTGATCTCTAAACGTCCCTAACAAAATCAGGGTCTTTGGGGTTATCATAAGGGGTGAATTGGTTTTGTAGCGTTACAGCTATGGCTTCTGCTTTCTGTAAGCTTGTGAAGGACATGCCGCACTTACCATGTATAGCTAGAACGGAATGTTTTTTATTTGATTTTAACTGCGTTGTTATTTTCATGATATTTCTGGAGTCTAGGGCTGCGTCTGTGAAGTAGTTGCTCCAGTTATTTCTTTTGATTGACTTTATTTTAAGTCTTACTTGTGCTTTAAGACGATTGTATGCTGTTCTATGCTGTGGTGTCAGTCTCACCTCGCCTCTCTATTCTGAGCGATCAGAAAGTCAAGGTCCGGGTACTGAATTCGTAGATCATGTTTTATGGCCTCATTGGTTGTGTTGTTTCTGTAGGCCTCTTGTACTGTGTTTGTAAACAGTTACAGAGTTGCTTCTGCTTCTTCAGTTGTTGTGATGTTGATGTGCTTGGGTAGAGTATTATTAAGAGTGTTTATAAACTCTTCCCAGTCTCTTGTGGATTAACGTTGTTATAGCCCTGTTATTAATGTGTCTGGATTTATTGTAATCTCACACAACATAGGGTTGTGGTCAGAATCCAGCTCTTTGAGAACTGTTAGCTTCTCCGACGTCACTCCTATGTTGGTCAAGACCACGTCTCTTGTATCTGGTCTTTGTAGTAGGTTAAAGGGGTACCATGTGGGTTATCCAGACCCTACTACTATGTAGTCGTTACTGTCCGCGTGTTCATTGGGTGTCCTTCTGTCCCTTGTAGTTAATCTGCTGTCCAAATTTGGATGTTTGCTATTTAAGTCCCCAGCTAAAAATATTGTGTTGGAGTCTATTATTGTTTCTAAGACTTGTTGCAATAGCGTTTTTGTCGGTGGTTTGTATATGGCCAAGAATATAATATACTGATTTTTATGTTGACTTTAGCTGCTGATGCTTCTAGGTTTTGTAGATTTTGATTGTGATGATGATATTGCCTTATATTTTTTTGATGATGCCGTTGAGTTTTTTCACTTTTGTATATGTCATAGCAAAAAATATATATATTTTTATTTGGTTTTAACTGAGGTTCATTGATTAGAGTTATATCTATGACGTCATTTTTAAAAGCTCCTCTAGTTATTTTGCTTGCATGAGTATCCCATTCGCGTTACATATAAAAAAAAGTAGTGTGTCTTTAGTCCAAGTCTTTATTCTGTGATTTATCCTGGGTCGTAAAGTAGTCAGTAACACCCTCTATTAGCATAAACATTTTTCCTGTCTCGTCTGTACAGTGTCTTAGTCTGGCAAGGATTGGTTTGAAATGTGTTATAAGTTTAAATATGTTGAGTTCCTTTAGCAGCCCTATTATCTCCTTAATGTCAGTGACTGTTGAAGTCTTCTCTTGTCCGGATATTTGCGAGGGGCCCTCTTGCATTGTAATGCTAGCGCTTAGCTTTGGTGGATGCGGGCTGCTGTAATTGGTGTTGGGTTATGTTTCTAAATTGGAGGTGAGGGGGGCACGAACCTCCTCTGTGGTTGTTTGAGCTGTCCTATGTCTCAACAGTGGAAAACTACTAGATGATGCTGGTTTGTGGGAGAGAGTTGTCTTGGTTGTGTGGTCTGTCTGGTGACTTGCCGGTTTTCTTGCGTGGTTTTCCTATTTTTGAGTAATTCCACGTAGACGAGGCACTTTCTGTAGTTAGCCATGTGGTTTCTTCTACAATTTATGCATCGGATGGGGGTGGTGTTATATTTTTTGGGGCAATCCTTTGTGTCATGTAGATTCAAGCCCTTGACGTATCTAAGGATATTTTGGAAGTTGTTCTTTGTGAGGCCGTATCTCTGACACTTGTAGCACTGTACAATGGCGTTTACGCGGGGAATATATTGCACTATTATAACTCTAGTGTGGTTTAGGTAGTAGTTTTTGGCAATCGTGACTTGGAAAGTTGACAGTAGTATGACTGTTTATGTGGTATTATCTGCACTGCCATCTGAGTGAGGAAACACCGTATTGTATACCCTTCACTGCTACCTGGCCTTGTCCAATGGGAAAAAAGGGAGCTTCCCATTGGAGCGTGAGAACGTGAAAGACAGTGGCCCCCAAGCGAGACAATAGAAAGAGTAGTTCTGCACCCGCCTAAGTGTTGAACCATTTAGTACTATCCTTACTGGACTAATATGGTGTCATTAAATATATGGCGAAAGTTAAATAGAAAAGAATTAGTTCAAACAACATAAATAGGTTTATTAATTAAAACAGAGATAACAAATAATGGTTTAAAATAACATTGATGGTCATACGTTTGAAGTTTGATTCAAACAATTAGGCTTGAGAATAGTGAAGTATTGACAGTGGCTACAAGGGCAGTGCAGTCACCAGGCCACAGGTAGAAGTATTTCTAAAAAGGGAGAACAATTAAATAATTACTAACAATAATAGTGAACAAGATATGCATGTATCTTTTAATCAGTATAGCTTAATCGGGCTTTCATAATAATATCCATTAAACATTTAGGATAATCAGAAATATCTGTTGATAACAGCAGTCGATGGCTAAGAAACAGTTGTCAAAAAAGGGTAATATGGCCAGTCATATTCCCCTTTGGTACTGCCAGAGCCTTCAATAGTACATAAAGTTTTGATAGCTAGAATATTAAGAGCAACTCAAACAATGGGAGTCAACCAAAAGGCAAAAGAAAAAGGGTATTATTTGCGCGAACCCCACTATGACTCTAGTGCAGTTCCCTAGGTTGCGTACCCAAGCTAATACAGTACGTGAAGCGTAACTACTTGATCAACCCAAAATATTGATATCAATTAACTGAACTGTAATAAGGAAAAGTAAACAGACAACCTGGTGGTAGCCATCCATAAATTGAACTGATGCTCACGACGTACAAGGCGTCATGATAAACCTTTACTCTAAAAAGGATTAATGGAACTTGTGGAAGTTTTTATAAGTCCAAAACTAAAATACTATAACTTTCTAAGCCAGAGGCTCATAATGTAAAGACAGTATCATAAGGACACATAAAAAGTGGCCAGGACTTGACTTACTAAGTCACTAGAACCAGACTTGTCCTTCAGACTACAAGACACAATATTTAAAGAATTAACTGAAAGATCCTCCATATTGAAGTTAACCAAACTTTAAATGGATTAACTATCCATTTGACATCATTTTAAAACAAAATAAGCTTCTTCAGAAAAAAATATTAAATTAAGTCTAGATCTACATTGTCTAGTTTTTTTTAACAAAAACTAGACCCCAAGTCTTAAGGACTTGACGACGGCTGCAGGATACTTAAATACCCTTGGCATGACGTCCTAGCCAGCGAGGTGGTAGAGCTGACGACCCAAACTCCATGGATGTCACTCTTCTTCGTTACAGATGGTGCAGAGTTTCCTCCTTCGACGCTTGGTGCTGTATAACGGGTCTGTACCGTGAAACTGTGAGCAGCTCTTTATATAGTCTAAACCTGATACGAAAGTAATAATGTAAAGAGAGTGATAGATTCAGGAATTTAGACAAGGAGAAAGACGGATGAAGGCGGGGAGAAAGAGAAATTAACAAGAGAAAACCACTTGCGGGGAAAAAGGGGGGGGGGGACAAGTTTCCTTGGCTCACCGTTAGAGTTTTATGAGCAGTAGGTCACTGCGCCGACGTCCGCATATATTTCTTCTCTTCAATAGATCTAGTGACGATAGCACGTGTGGCAGCCATTATTGAAAAATTGTGTGTTTCAAATAAGTGGCTAATCAATAAAAGAACATCTTGAACGGGTGAGTGGATATCAAGGCATATTCTATTTAAATATATCTGGTGTGATTATATTATTTAGGATCAGTTAATAGTTTTATGAGAATTTGTGATATAGATGTACTTTACTACATGGCAAGCGTATGTAAATTTATCCGACATCATCCAACGGGAAAGGGTATGCGTTAAAGTATTTTATTCATAAATATGATAATATCAATCCTCTTCTTTGATATCTACTACAGTATTTATAAAAATACAATATTTTTTACCAACCACGTGTTTGAATGTAGGGAGATACGTAATTTTATTAAACTACATCTTGTCAGAGAAAATAAAGTTCGAGGTAGATTCAATTAAATATATAATATATTTTCTTTCTTGCATAAATTATAAAAATACTGATTTTTAATTGTATCTGTCCAATCTGTCTGATTGACATGCTACAGTGCTTGCATTCACATATTATATAGAATATGGTTGACGCTGTTGACACTGTTTGACTTTAGCAAAGATTTTGACATCATTAACCACAATATTCTTCTTGCTAAATTACAAACAAACTTTCTTTTTTCAGTAAGTTCAGCTCAATGGTTTCAGTCACACCAAGCTGACCACCAACAATTTGTCCTGATAGGTGACACTCAGTCTATATAGCGTTCAGTGACCTCTGGAGTGCCACAAGGTTCTGTTCTAGGTCCTCTGCTTTTCTCAATGTTTATAAATGATCTAACCAAGTGGTTACCTCTACCGGGCCAGTGCATCTCATTTCCATCTACTTCCCTCTATACCGCTGGTTTGACCGGGCTACGATGGCTGACATGGAAGTGCTGCTTTGAGTTACCACGCCTGTTTTATTCGGTGGTGAGTGGATTTCTCCACTATTTCATAGATATACATGATTTGGTAGCCTCCAGCCCTCCCACCCCCAACTCCACTTCCCCCACACTTTCCTTTATCTCCCGGACGTCCTCGAGTTCATTGTTTCGGGAGGTATCAGAAGGCGATTAGTGCTGAAATCTCCAGCTAAGCTAGACTGGGATACCATTCCCGTTCTTGTGAGCCTGGAACGCGCAATGTCCTTCAAAGACCCCCTGAAAAATCTGAACTTAAGTGGACTGACTGGTACAGTTTCACGAATGTGTTGTGAGAGAGGTTGGAACCCACCCCTACATTTCGAACAGCAGCAGAATCGATCACGGTGCGAAGTTCATAACTTTCGCCATCAAGGGGTCGCTTAAAGCTTTGATGCTGAGGCACCATCCTAAGAGGGTGCCACAGACTTATTTGCCTGATTTTATTCTCAGGCTAGTCTGGGAGAAAAATTGGCCGAGGAGGGCTTGGCGAATCTCGAGGACCCTGTAGACAAGGCCAACTGAAGTAGCAAAGTCCATGCGGTTCGCGGGGTAGTCCAAGAATACCGGAACAGTGTTTTGGAGGACAAGATTGAGAGCCTCTGTGTACAGGATAGGTACTTGTGGTGCATTACGAGGAAATTGATGTGGATCCCTGCACCAAGGCCGCCTATTTTAGAATGAAACGGGGTGGCTAGCTCCAATCAGTAGAAGGCCGATATTCTTTCTGAGCACTTAGAGGCGCAATTCGTACATACTGATGATCTGTTAGACCCAGTGCACTTTGCACACGTGGCTCAAGTCATTGGTGCGATCTCGTCCATACCCTTGTATGAACCTGAACCCACAGAGGTGACAGGGGTCACGGGCGTTAGCCACTCTAAGATTAAACAAGGCCCCCGGACGTGACGGTATCAATAACGCGGTCCACAAAGCTCCCTGTGGAGGCGATTAGTTTCCACGTTGATTTATTCAACGTCATCCTTTTCCTGAGTCATTTCCCCGAGCTCTGGAAGCACGCTAACGTCCTCTGCTTTCACAAACCGGGTAAGGACCCAGCCCTAACCTCGTCTTACCAACCAATAAGATTGCTCGACTGTTTGGGCAAGTTGTTCGAGAGACTTCTACTGACGAGACTGACCAGACATGTTCGTGAGGATGGAATCTTGGTGGAAGAGCAGTTCGGACTAGGGCGAGACACGTTACGTCTCACCATTTTTCCCGGTTCGTCGAGCAGATCATAAGAAACTTCAGCATCAACAGGTTAACTGGTGCTATCTTTCTCGACGTGGTTAAGGTCTTCAACCGTGTTTGGCATGAAGGTTTACTTTTACAACTCCTTTTCATGAACCTACCTTTCTACCTAACTAAGGTTGTATAATCTTATCTATCCCAACGCACCTTCTCAACTACCTTTGGGAACGCCACTTCCCAAGTCAGAAACATCCGGGCTGGAGTACGGCAGGGTTCCCTTATGGGTTCGGTGCTCTTCAGTCTGTATGTAAACGACATTCCTAAATCCCCAGACACCAAATTGGCATTGTAGGCGGACGACACGGCTCTAGTAGTGGAGTCGTGGCGAGAGCAGCTGCTGGAGAGGCGACTCCAGACGCACCTAATGCAGTTGGAGGGGTGGCTGACCACCTGAAGGACAGGTATTAACACAGCAGTGCTCTTCCCACGGAAAAGAAAGTTATACAGGCCAGCCCCAGTCCGGCTGTTTTTGGAGAGCAGATAAGATGGGCGAGCAGTGCTAGGTACCTGGAACTTACGCTCGTGACTTGGAGATGCCTACCATCAAGGGCCACTTCTGTAAGCTGGTGCAGTGATATAATTCTGGTGCCACCAATCCTCTTATCCAGGGGCTTAAGAATGAAGACATCGAACCTGGAGGATGTCATCGACGTCTCAAAACCATGCTGAGATTATCGAGAAGTGTCAAAAAGTGGTTCATGAGGCTCTCATCCCCCAACCCCATCCATAGAGTAGTTTCTCTGCACTTAGCTCTAAAAACCCTTATTTGATTTCCCAACATACTTTTTACCCCCATTCATATTCATAATATGTCTCCTCTTTTAGTTCTAGAACTTTCGTGAAACGCGACAACCCGTTGGTTTTATATCCCGAAAACAACACGGTTTGATCAATTGGTCTGTACATGGTGGAATTTGCTCTCGTGCTCCCAATCAGGGAGCATTAGCGCATGCTGAAGATGTAGTGTATGTATGTATGTATGTATGTAGGCCACACAAATCACTCGTCCAACAGTGTGAGTGAAAGGAGTGATGACCCACTTGTACTTCCATCTCTATTGGTGATTTATGAGAACTCAGGGAACGAGTCAAAAGGTGAAGTATTTTATTTATTTAACGACGTTTCCTACTTGGAGAATTTGAAACTGTTTTGCGAAGCGGATTGGATCTTAATTTGACGCATCTAAAAAGTCTAAGCTATCGCACTTAGAGATCAATTCACGAAATGGAAAGAGAGGGATGCAAATGAGTTGTTCACCTAATAGGTCTCTTGTTTATCTTTTGGTAGCCCTTTTATTCCTCCTATTACGAGTTTTCACACTAACTATACTACTTGCTTCGTGAAAATATTGACAAGTATTTTTAAAATGATCCTATTCTTGTTTCTTATTTTAGATAGGTATGTACTACCATGGACTTCTTTAAACTACATCCTAGCAGGAAGAGATGTACAGGACATGTTTGTGACCTCACCAAATAGTTTAGGTTGTAGATAATTTTTTTAAATACGCATAAAAAATATCTATTTCAAGATAAAATTAATAAATGTGTGACACTGTAGGACTATTTTTAGAATTTTTTAAAAAATGTCAGGGTTTGTTTCAACGTTTTAAATAAAATGCTTATTCACTAACTTGGGAAATCCAATATTTCCCCACCGTGACGTCACATTTAAGCAATGTCCCTTAAACCACTCTGATAAGTGAGCGAACCTATGTGCGCTAGATTTATTCAAAGTGATGGTTTGATCAATCACTAGTACTCACCCCTGAAAGTAGACCTAGGCAGAAGGTGAACCTAGCCATATGATGGCCACATAGCAGTCTGTGTAACATGACTTCTGACTGACCTGTCACTAGTACTCACCCCTAAGAGTAGACCCAAGCAGAAGGTGAACCTAGCCATAGGATGGCCACTTATCAGTCTGTGTAACATGACTTCTGACTGACCTGTCACTAGTACTCACCCCTAAGAGTAGACCCAAGCAGAAGGTGAACCTAGCCATAGGATGGCCACTTATCAGTCTGTGTAACATGACTTCTGACTGACCTGTCACTAGTACTCACCCCTAAGAGTAGACCCAAGCAGAAGGTGAACCTAGCCATAGGATGGCCACTTATCAGTCTGTGTAACATGACTTCTGACTGACCTGTCACTAGTACTCACCCCTAAGAGTAGACCCAAGCAGAAGGTGAACCTAGCCATAGGATGGCCACTTATCAGTCTGTGTAACATGACTTCTGACTGACCTGTCACTAGTACTCACCCCTAAGAGTAGACCCAAGCAGAAGGTGAACCTAGCCATAGGATGGCCACTTATCAGTCTGTGTAACATGACTTCTGACTGACCTGTCACTAGTACTCACCCCTGAAAGTAGACCCAAGCAGAAGGTGAACCTAGCCATAGGATGGCCACTTATCAGTCTGTGTAACATGACTTCTGACTGACCTGTCACTAGTACTCACCCCTGAAAGTAGACCTAAGCAGAAGGTGAACCTAGCCATAGGATGGCCACTTATCAGTCTGTGTAACATGACTTCTGACTGACCTGTCACTAGTACTCACCCCTGAAAGTAGACCCAAGCAGAAGGTGAACCTAGCCATAGGATGGCCACTTATCAGTCTGTGTAACATGACTTCTGACTGACCTGTCACTAGTACTCACCCCTGAAAGTAGACCCAAGCAGAAGGTGAACCTAGCCATAGGATGGCCACTTATCAGTCTGTGTAACATGACTTCTGACTGACCTGTCACTAGTACTCACCCCTGAAAGTAGACCCAAGCAGAAGGTGAACCTAGCCATAGGATGGCCACTTATCAGTCTGTGTAACATGACTTCTGACTGACCTGTCACTAGTACTCACCCCTGAAAGTAGACCCAGGCAGAAGGTGAACCTAGCCATAGGATGGCCACTTATCAGTCTGTGTAACATGACTTCTGACTGACCTGTCACTAGTACTTACCCCTGAAAGTAGACCTAGGCAGAAGGTGAACCTAGCCATAGGATGGCCACATATCAGTCTGTGTAACATAATGTATTGTTTCTTCTAGTGACTCCGTCTCTTGCACTTGTGCTCAAGGGACATTGGACGAAATGTAGTTTGACGATATTACCCTGTAAATAAAATGATTTCAGAACACAAGGGAATGAATTTCAAAAGGTGGTCTAGATTGCCATTGGTAAATAAATGCATCATACACGTACAGCAGGAATTTGGTAGGAATAAACCGTTAGGAAATATAAAACTATTTTGTTGCAATCAATAGTATCAGCATCTTACTATATTATTAGTAATATCCAATATGTATTGATATTATCTATCAAAGGTGACAAATCTAGGTCATTTTATCTTATGTGTGAATGCATTAAAATTGTTCTAATAACCTTTTTGGTATCAGATAAGGCCTTTCCTTTTAAAAATTAGACTATACATGGTGAATTAGACCCAGCTTTGGAATATCACTAATTAATGCTATTATATTATTTTACTACAGAATTCAATTTACCAACAACAATAGCACCTTAGTCATCAACATCTCCCTCTTTTGAATCAATACCAGTCTGATTCTTCTAAGCCATCCTTATCTTCCCTATCCCCTAATATTGTCAGAAAAAGAGCTGCGATCTCAAGACGCTATCACTCCCTAGATTCACCTCACTTTCAGAGGCGTTTAAATATGGGGAAAAAATGCGTCTTAGAATCTAAGAGATACGGAATGGTAACTCTTATCTTCTGGTATGTAAGAATAGTGTTTTCTGGTATTGAATGCCCTTCTCCAATTAAATACATTACTTTCGCTTGTGGTATTACGTTTTGTGTACTTCACAATCCTAAAACCTTTCATTTTCATGGGTTGGTAGTAAATGTAATCAAAGGTTCAATGCAATAAAAGGGGTCATCCACTGCAAAGTAGTGTGTTATATTTCTCAGAACCCCCCTATAAACTGACCCCCCTTCTGCTCTCTGTCTTTCAACTTAATGACCCCTTCTCGCACATTTGCCCCCATGTGAATTTTTTACTTAAAACTACCCGTGGATCAGCTCAGCATCCAACATGTTTTTATATTTATTTTTCAAAATTTAATGACTTGGGAAAATAGTGTGTTATGCCACAAGAATGATATCAAAACATATTTTGCTGTGTTCCTATACTTTATTACATAGAGATGCAAACATATTTGAATTGATAGTTGAAAGTTTAGAGTTTGATTCAACTATTTCAAAATAATTAATATTTAGGCTCACGAATTATTGAATTTTTTAAACCTTAAGTATTAACTTAATATCTTAGAAATTCTATTTTGTGCTTTATCACTTTATGGATCCAAGACCTTCAATTACTTTTATGTGTTTTATGTTTTTTAAATATCATTGTATCATGTCAGATTGAAGGCGGTGTTTGTAAGGAAACAAATATAGTAATATTGTAAAGTATTTTATTTTATTTTTAAGTGTTTTCAAACGAGAATACAAGGAGTAAAAATAAGGTTTAAAGAATGTAAGATAGAAAAGGAAAAGGGTGGCCAATTAAACTTTTCACTGCGTTCTAAGCCATTTAATGTGTTGTATGCTTGCTTTTAGAGTAATCAAAATAATTATTTAACAATATCCCAAGGCACCTTAAACTTTGTATAATAAATGATCAAAGTTACAATATTTATTATTGTTAGTCTTCCCTTAGAGCAATAGTGATAGCTGTAATGACTCATTATATTATTCTCATTAGAGTTCTTGGAATGCCAGATAGATATAATATTTTTTATTAAATACTATTACAAAATTGATTTGAATTTGGGGAAAAGATGAGAAATTGATATTTGTTATAAAGTTTTCTTTGTTTTAAAATAAATTAGGAGCATCCAATCAACTGTAACTCAACTTCCACTGGATAATTAATGCTCATAACTTCCTCTTCTAAAATCTAACTTTCTTTAACAATCTTGAAATAAACTGTGTGTGGACTTAAAACATTCATTGGTAGGGATATATTGTAAATAAATGGTAAAATGAAGGCATTATAAAATGAAAGATAAAATTTACTGTGTTTGTTATTTCAGGGCTTGGTTGATTACATCAAAGCAAAATTCTTAGAAGGCATTAATTTTTTTAAGCACTATGTTCATTTGGTTTACACAATCGCATTAATTTTAGAATGAGAGTGTTGTTTTGAATTGTAAAACATTGTTAAAATATCAACTAATTCTGTATACATATACGATCGATGGTTATAAAAAAGAAAATGAAGTTATTTTTAAAAGCTATGAGATGCAATCAAAATTTACTAATACGTTTAAATTTTATTTTGTTCATTGAAATAACCTTATGAATATACAAAAACAATTTAAATCTCTCCGTCAGAATGTTAACGTAAGTTCTGCTAGTGAATAACACTGCGAACAAATTGATAAACCGTAAGATTGCTATTAGTTGAGGCACTATCAACTGTAATGTTTATAAAAAGCAATAAACGAAGGATACCTAAGCCAATAAACCAGTGCTGTGTGGACATCGTTTTGAAACCGAAGCTACTCCTTGAAAATAAATGAACCATAGGCCTACTCTCGTTCTTTTAGTAGACTACCTTAAAAATGATGTTTAAGGCTCAAAGCTGCAAATCAATTTTATCTTTGCTTAGGCAACATAAATAAATACAGATATGTTTTAATTATATATATATATTATATATATATATACATAATTATATATATATATTATATATATATACATATATATATACATACCCATTTTGGTTTCCGCATGGTCTAAGGCATACATCTCTTTTTTTCTAAATTTAGCGCCGTGTCTTATTAACCGTTTGGGTTATATACATATGTACTAATTAATCTAATGGTTTAGGAATTGGGAAGGTTGAATATAGAGGAAGTGAACCAGGATTTTTGTGGAGGGAGAGTGGAAAACCATTATACTATCAAATTAAAATTATTTTAATACCTATGGCTACTTATCATTGAGAAATTAGATATAAATTAAAGCCGGGTAATAGATATAATCAGAATCAAAGACTTTAAGACTATCAACAGCCAAACTACCCCTTTGATGACAAACTAGTTAATTTAATTATACAACATGGCGTGATCCCGCAAAAACTTAAAACCGCTATTATTAGACCAATTTATAAAAAAAGAGAAGGACTTAGATTATGGATATTAGAGACCTATAGCAGATAACTATATTCTATTCGTTTTAGATGACAAAATAATGGAAAGATATGTTGCTAACTACTTAATAAATTATTTGGATAAATATAGAATAAAGGTAGGGAAATACTATTACACACGTTTACTAATGAAATGATGGATAAATTAAACGAAAACAAACACATAGCTATAGCATATATATACACATGTCGATAGCATTTAATACGTTAGATAAAGATATTTTACTAGAACCACTTTGTAAAATTGGTATCAGAAGTAATATTTATGAATGGTTTAAAATGTACCTAACAAAGAGGAAAATAATAGTTAAAATAAACAAAATAGAAAGTGAAGAATTGGGTATAAATATCAGAGTACCACAAGGCTGTATTCTTGGGCCAATACTATACTTAATATATACAAGAACAATGTCAAACTGTACACAGAACTGCGTTTTGTTTATGTTTGATGACTACACAATGACACAATGCAGTATGCGGTGAACAAAATGTAGATAGAACTAAACAAATGTTGCAGGAATACTTTAATAGGATACAAAACTGGACTCACGATAATAAATTAATAACTAACGTTAACAGAACTGCAATCAATGCATAGCAGACCACCACATGCTATAAAGTATAAATTAGATATAAAAGGTCACGCAAATTGAGACATGTTACTATCTTGGGCTAATGATTGATTTTCATATGAAATGGAACACTCACATAGACATAATGAGTAGGACGCTAAGAGCGGGAATGGTTAATATATGTATACTAAAACACTATGCTACATTTTATATTCTAAAAATAGTGTATCATGCGCTAATCGAATCACATCCAGGCTCTAGTATCACTTCCTGGGGTAAGAAATATTCGAGTTAAAATTCTTAAATTAATGAGTAAAAACACCAATAGTACCAGTCATGAAGAGGTAGTGGAAACCATTGACAGTACAAACATGTTTAACTATAAAATAATAATTCAGTACTACTCAGAAACATATAAAGTAAGACAGGTTCACAGTCACCACACCTGGAAACAACACATGAACATAATAATACCGACACTTTTAACACTATACCGGATACCCTTTTGAGAAGAAGTAAAATATCACACATTAAAGGAGAAATAAATAAAAATTGTTAATCTATTCACAGACTTAATGAAATAACAATACTAGTGAGAATAAATAAGACAAAAAAATTTATGGAATGGCTTGAGATTGGTTTTTGAATATTAAATTAAAACGTAATGTGATAGATTTAAGGAACTAAAATAAGTATTATAATTATATTATGTTGTAAGAATACACATAAAGGAACTAATAATATTTATTATATATGTATACAATTACATGTATGTACGACATTTATGGTAAGCCACCAGCTGACAAGCACATTGTGCTTATCTGGACAACGTTTAGTGAGTATAAATATGTACGCTTGATACAATTAAAACAAGTAATAATAGTGCTACTACTAACAAGACTTACTAATAGTGCTACTACTAATAATAATAATACTTACTAATAGTGCTACTACTAACAAGACTTACTAATAGTGCTACTACTAATAATAATA
>CABEEJ010001883.1:38407-55919 GCA_901482245.1 Timema douglasi
TAATAGTGCTACTACTAATAATAATAATACTTACTAATAGTGCTACTACTAATAATAATAATACTTACTAATAGTGCTACTACTAACAAGACTTACTAATAGTGCTACTACTAATAATAATAAGACTTACTAATAGTGCTACTACTAATAAGACTCACTTTTATTAACTTGCACACAATCTCCCACTACTCACCCAAGCTATCGGCATATTTAGGCCCTACACTGGGTGAGTATGAGAATGGTAACATTTAGATCAAATATATCCAAACTGACATGGAAGAATATTGGGAATTTATTTAAGAAAAAGAAAATCTTCACTCTACTTCTTCGGTGTTTGAACCCCAGTGTCCCCATCAACCACAATCTATCATATTTATAAATTAACGCTCTGGATCAAACATGCCAAATTTGTGGCCATCATTCTTTGAGACCCGCGGACCTTTGATGAACTAATATGTGGTCCATCTAACTATAAACGTTGTAGAAATATATAATTTCATATAATTAAATTTAGAAATCGTAAATTATTTCGTGAATTCTAGGGATTGAGTTTTGTGTGCCAAATATTTTATACTTTAATGAATAGATATAGACTGTCTAGTATTGTTAAATTTCTGCACCAAATTATGATATGTGTAATGTTTGGCTGCACCGAAGTTTATAAACAGTTGTTTTCTCTCGTGTAAGGCAATAAACGAGAGAGGTCCCGGATTACGGACATGCAATCGTCATCAAGCAAGAACATAACGTTATCTCAAGGTTGAAAGCACAACTCTCACAATCCTGTCTAGAAAAAATATTTTCAAATTTACTGGAAAAAATAGAGTATATCGTGAAATTTTATTTAAACTTAGTTTTATTTTTATAGTAATATTCATTTTTAAAATTGATTTTTTTCAATTTAATAGCGTAACAGTGTTGATTTTTATAGGTGGCCCTTTCTGTATCATTAGTTTGAGTTTTCAAAATAGGCCTTATGTTTGAACGAGTTTGATATTCCTGCTCTAAGGCATTCTACTATTGATGCAGGTACATTTTTATTAATAGAAGGCCCTACAGTTACTACATAATAATACTAATAATAATACTACTAATAATAGCATGAAGCCAGGCCTCCACCATGGTTCGGATTCCACGTTAAACTGTAGGTCCTCCATTTAATCTCACAATCACCCTACCATTACACATTAGCGTAAGTGCGTACAACCCGAACGGGTAGTAAGACGCGGTGCTAATAATAATAATAATAATAATAATAATAATAACATGCAGATAATTGTATATCTCTGACCTTGAGTCCTAATTTATTTGTGCTGCTATCATATATCTTCACAGAGTCACGTGTTCATACTGTACCATAGTTTAAATGATGTTCATCCGATGTTTGAAATATCTCTACCGACAAGGTTTTCACTAGTGTCAACACCGACCATTGATCGATCCTCTTGACAGTGTAGTGATAAGATCTATCACCATTCACATTCTAAAATATAATAATTGTAGTTAGATAATGTTTATCTTAGTATTAATAAAGTTAATTCACTCCGACTGTAGGCGTTTGAGTAAAAGAGTTGAGTGTACAACTGTACAACCTTAGACCCAAATTGACTCAGAGTGTACAGTCTAAACAATGCAATAGTTTTTCTTTACGGTTGAAATATATTAATATATTTTTTTAAACAATTGAATACATCTCCTCGCTCTGGCTTGAATCCATCCGCCTATCCCATATGATCCGATGATACTGCCTGCTTATCCGCTCTTTTTGTACGACACACGCAGTTTTTTTCTAATCTCGTTAATGTAAGAAACGCCTCTGTGCTATCTCCGGTGATCCAACGACACTCCCGAGTGTAAATATTTACACCTATATGCACGTTTTATGCTCCATACACATATTCAAATAATGAGGGTCCACCCACTTCGGTGGCCTCAAGGTCTAACGCGCTACTCTCGCAGTAGACTAGACTGCCGATGATGGAGAGATCAAGGTGCAAATACCTATCGCCAGTACTGAGAGTGTTTCTCCATGAATAGTATTCCCTCTACTTCTAATCAAAGGTGACTACACTTCCTCTAAATCCGACCTTCAATATCCCTAAAACACTTGCATTATATATATATATATATATATATATACCACATAATTATGATATGAGTAAAATTTTAACTAGTAGTAAGACATTGTGCAAAAAAAAACAAAACAATTAAGGCAGATACTATGAAGTAATAATCGAAGTAACTACAGCGTAAAATGTAACGCAGAATAAAGCCATTGATTCAAACCTTGTTTTGAGAATAGTTAAGAATACAATAAAAAATACAATTCATTTCTGAAAAATATGAGTGTGTGTAGGAATTATAATCTTAATGTATGTATCCAAACAAACTTGTATATCTTCAAAATTATTAAAATATCTGTTGGGTAAATTTAATTCTAACCACTTTCATCTATCTTTTATCCCCCAACAAAGATGTTTCCTTTCATCTATCTTTTATCCCCCATTAAAGATGTTTCCTTTCATTTTTGTTTGGATGGCAGGTCAACCATTGTTCAACTTTATAATGAGAGACAACTTATATATCTCCTGCACATGCGTTCGTGTACAGCACATCACTGAAACTATTAAGAGCTTTACAACTAATTACGCACAAGTTTCTAGCATGGCTACCTATTTTCCAATAGAAGCGTTGATAGTTAGTCTTTCACAAGGCAATTGTTGACTTTTACTCAATTCAGTGTTGAATTATGAACGACGGCCGTATATAGTGGACACTAGTACAAAATGGTTGTGCTTGACTATTGATGATTTCTCCATATTAATAATCCCCGGTCCTGGCACAGATTTATTTGATTACCAAACCCTTCCTTCACCTCTGACAAGACATCTTGTGAATGTGGGGAATGTCAGGCCTCCACCGTGGTTCGGATTACACGTTAAACTGTAGGTCCTCCATTTCATATCACAATCACCCTACCATTACACATTAGCGTAAGTGCGTATAACCCGAACGGGTAGTAAGACGCGGTGCTAATAATAATAATAATAACACTGACACAAACATAAGAAGAATACCAGCTTTGGTGTTAGAATGGTGTAAAGAGTCGTTCTCGAAATAGACTGGACTGCTGATGATGGCAAAATGGGGTTCGAAACCTCGTTGAGTGCCCTACACCCAATATCATCTCTGAGGGAACTGCGGGTCTTATGGAGAAAAGCTTTATCTTAGGTCGCTCTTTGTTAACTGTTGCCCAATCTCCTCGCTCTCAGTTATGTCTGAAGCTGTTGTGCTGGGGTAAGAAGGAGCTACCGGCAGCCTCGACTAACCAGCGTTGCCAGACTTGTCTTATATTTGAGGGGAGTTCGACCAGACAAAAACGCGGAAAAGACAACGCTGTTTCCCAATAGAAACCGTACAGTTCCCTCAGAGATGATATTCAGAGTAGGGGTGGCGTTCACTAGTTGTGTTTTTACTCTATATCCACGAAAATGTGGGAACATTTCCTCTAAATACAACCTTCCTTATACCCAATGCTAGTTCATATGCGTAAATCTCTGACGGTTAGTGAGAGGCAGTGACAGAAAAACCACAAAAAATTGAAACATTAAATAGCCATTCAGCGAAACAAAACTAATCCCATTTTTTAAAGGGATTAACTTTTTTACCAATCCGGGAATCTAACAATAAATTCTTATATCAGTCCTCTCTTTAATGTTAGTCCAATCTCAGATTTAACTTGTGCCAATTTTGGGTTAGAGTATATTTTTATGTGCTCCAAACTTACGGGAAGTATATCAGGTGTATTTAGTTAAGCTAAATTAGATTAGATAAGAGCTATCAAATCATTATTAATGATTAGGATGTAGTGCGTAGGCACATAAATATATCTCAAGCTCCTCTGTTGGACACAATTATCAAGTTATAATAGGCAATAATTTACTAGGAACTACATTATGAAAACAAATAGGCCATGTAGTTTATTATTTGGAGTTTTGAGTCCTCTTATCCATTAAGGTTATCCAAGGGAACAAATAAGAAAAAAGTAAAAGAGTAAGAAATCAATTAGGAAAATAAATGGTAGACAAAATTGCTTAAACTCTCTCATATTGTGTAATAAATTTTCTCACATTATGTGAATATAGCTTTACAGAAAAATTTCAAAAGAGGTTTTGAGAAAACTACCCTTATGTAAGCTTTACTCATAATAATAAACACATCATAAGGTTAATCAAAATAATACTCTTTATTTATAAATTTTAAACCAAATTGTTTAATTTATTTAAATTTCAAATTTTCAAATATAATTTAATCGTAAACCACCCTTATATTGTTTATAATTTGTAAAAAATTCGACTCAATATTTAATCAAAATAATGGTTATATCCATTTTAGAAAAATTTGAAGTTAAAAAAAATCACCTATCAGTAAAATATTACAGACAGACATAGTTGTATTATCAACTTTGTTGGGTTAGGGCCTACATGGTCATTTCGAGATCGATTTTTTCACAATTAAAATAATTTATCTTGATATGAGAAAGTAAAAATTAGTTTCTTATTTAAATCTATGAGAAATATTTCTTCTTCAAAATGTTTTCTTTCTTTATAATCAAATATTTAAAAAATGTATTTGATATTGTATACTGATAAGTAATATTTAGGCCCGTGTGGTTAGTCTTTTTTTACACGGGTCACGCATTTAGAGAAGGGCTCTTGGACTCAATGTTGCGGTCTGTACTGATGTGCATGGCCGGCAACTGCATAAATAGCAGCTTGGGAATGGACTCTCCAAATCGCATCCTTTTCCTGTCCCAGAACCCTGCGTCCAGGTAGAGGACATATACATACACTCGTTCCAGTGGTTATTGGTTCACTTATTCTCTAGATAGTCCGAGGACCTCGTTCCGTGGTACGAAGGTGTCCATTGACCCTCCTCCGACACTTCCAGTCTCATGGCTGTCAAGAACCTTTGAGGGTTACAGAAACCAATCATCCAGGATAAGTTTCCAATAATCCTATTAATGCATCGTTCACTGGTGATACTGATGATTTAGTTCGTTTTCACGTTGAATGGTATATGAACCTATAAACCTAAGAATTCGATTACTTCACCGTAACAAACAGTTTTCCTGTTGGGCATAATGACTCTACTTTCCTTAGTATTAGAGCAAATAAATAATTTATGTCATATCGCTATGCAAAGAGCTGTATATCATTTACGTAGAAGGATCAGTTCCTATAGAAGACGTAAGGCTACGTAACACATAGTATCTAGACTATTTTTCAGTGTATTTTTATTTGTAAAATAAATACGTCACTATCAGAAGTATGGTTATTTATTTAATTTATTTAAAGTGCACTTTCTTGAACCGAAAGATTATATCAGCACACGAGAAAGTATATGAGTGAGAGCGAAAGCACCACCTAATTTTTACATAAAAGGTAGTTTCAAATACCTTCCAGCGTTCTTTTACATTCCACAGTTGACATGAAACCGATGGCTTTACCTCACCTCTTAAGGAAGTTGTGCTAAAGATTTTTATTTCTCAAGTAAAATCCCTCAACCACGGCTGGGTTTAATCCAACGAACATCGAGTCCTGAAACAAGCACTTTACCCAAACACAACCGATGTCAACAAGAGGTGCTTTAAAATAAACTATCTTTAATAATAATAATAATAATAATAATAATAATAATAATAATAATTCTCAAGAGGTTGTAATGATATTGGTTTGGATTACTCTAAATTACGTAAAAATTCATGGACGAAGGTAATTTTTCTTTTAAGTAATATATGTAGATTATCCTTTTAAGATTCATCCATGAAGAAACACGCGCATTTAAGAATTAATGGGAAAAGGATTTAACCACTAAAATATATTTTTATACAATATTTCCTGTTAAAGGAACAACTACGCTATTTTCTGTTAAAGAAACAACTCCGCAGTATTTGGCAAAGACGCCAATTCCCTATACCAATAAGAAGTTAGCTTTCACAACACCTGTCACCAGGACTCTGTCTATTAGTTAGTTTTTGCACTGTTGACGAGGGGAGCAAAATGAAAGGGGTATGTCATATACAAGCCGTTTGTGCGTATGTTTAAGGCAGCCACACTCAGCCACACGCACAATCCGCGCACCCACGCTCACATAAGCATCGCAGTTAGGGACTCACAAATCTAGCACTGGCTCTCGCAGTCTAACACAGAATACAATAATTTACGTTATTATCACAGGTGTGCATTGATATAAAACATTTAATTGGAATATGTTTAGGTAATTAACAGGTGTCATTTAAATAAACCATGTGTGAATAAACAGACATCAAAAGTTCTCTTTCTTTAATTTAATTAAATACACCGATTTAATTAGTGCTCGATCACGGAGCTATAGACAACCTAAACATCATCACAGCAATATTATATCAGGGAATTAATCCGTAGTGTTACAATCGACGCCCAAAGCGGGAGGATTAATTAAAAAGTGATACAAGGTACACTAAAATAATTATTAATTAATAAAGGCTGTCAATAGAAGAATATTCAAGAGGTATTTTATGTCCGAAACATACAATAGTTTATTTATGCTACTATCATTATTAACAATACAAACCACCCATTTCTCTGTAACTCGAACAGGAAATGAATATTAGAGACTTTATCAGATATCAAAGTTTGTTCTCTGAATGAAAATTTAGTTTATAGCATATGTTCAAACATTTAATACGATAAACTAAAACCACAAACTATTCGTCAACTCCTTCTGGCCAACACACACATGGATAGATTAAGTTCAGACAGCTCAGATAAGAACAACGTATGCTCTTTGTAAGCCTAGAGTGTACAATACAGATTAGAGGACTAGGCTGACACTGTTTGACTCACGATGGAATCCTTCTTTGATGTACCATTTCCAAGTAGTTCCCGATTTGTACAAAACATTTCGGACTGAACTCCATGTTTTCGGGGTGACTTCCAGACGGATGCATGTATCAACACAATTAACCCCCGTTTAGTCTAACGAAGTTTCCCACTCTCACTACACGCAAATATGAATACATTTCATCTAAATTATTATTTTCTTATTCTCAGCCCAAAAGTTTAAATATACGAATAGCCCGAACGGGAATAAGTGATAGAAAAAAATTCAATTTTTTTGTTTGTTTTATTTACAAAAGCTCTTTCATGTACAAACAGACTATAAAAAATAATAATTATTATTTAAGTGAATAATAATAATAAAGCCACTTGGAAACGAGTGTCTTAGAATGGAAACAAACATGAATAATAAATAAATATAATTTAACAAGAAAATGTATTGTGTGCGTTTATGTCATTATCATTGTCAGTTAAAAGTTACTAGTCGTTTTCATTAGATCTTATGGTGTTGCGTATGAGTAAGATTTTTCTCGTTTATTTTCTTGGTACGAAGCCAATAGAACCATTTTGTTCGATATGTTAGGGTACTTACTATGAAATGCTTCTTTAAATTAACTTCATTTTTGTTTTTTACATAGTAAATTTGAATTATTTCATTTGGTGTTCAATGAAACAATACCTTCACGTAAGAGAGCTCTGTCAATGTGCTTGCATTTGCTTCTTAGAATTGTGTATGTTTTCAGTCTATTTATGCAATCACATTAGAGAGTGAATAATGATTCTTTGACCAATATAAACATTCTCATATGTATACTATCTCCTGTAATCTTATCAATAATCATGTACTATTAGCTGTTAGTGCATAAATTAAGTAATACAATTTATAATTAAATTTAGTGATTTGTATTTTAACTATAGAGATTAGAATAACTTCTTAGCTATACTAGATAACATATTTGAGAATAACTGCAATTAAGGCTTAACTCGAAAAACAACGTTAAATAAACTGTATATTTTGAAACATAATTTATCTTAACTAACGTGGTCTCCGTTATATTAAGTTGAATTAAATTTTAATCTTTCTTGGATTTAAATAATCTCTCTACATAATACAACATTCTAAAGTATGTTTGTGTATTTACATTTTTGTGGAGTTTGTATTTTTCTGGGTAGTACAAAAAAAAGACAATTCTTAAAACATTATATTTCAAATTGCATAATCTATTATTTTATTTGATTTCTTAACTTTTATATGAATCTTTGTTTAATATTACTATCTAATACTATTATTTCAATTTATCATGTATGACATTTTACTTCATATGTAACATGTTATTTATGCCATTTTGTTATTGTTTGTAACATGCCTTAATGTAATTTGTTTAAAGTGTCCCAATAAGGTATTGCTTTATGCTAAATAAAATTCATCATATCTTTAAAAATTAAAATTTACTTTAAAATATTTCAACATTAAAATAGGCCTATTATTATATAATTTTTTTATATAATTTCAACATGTTCAATTTAAAAAAACTTCAATGATAGTCAATCTTCATGTACTATAGATTCAATCTTTTGTTAAATCTAAATTTACTGTATTTATTCAACTTTTCAAAATTAATATGTCATTAAAAATTTATTTTTTAAAACATTCAATATTTTTAATCATTAAAAGTTTTCAATGTCAGCCAATCCTTTTATGTATCATATAATCTCTTTTAATACTTTTTATAAATTGTAAATGCACTTTAAACTGTTTTGGTCCATTTTCCATTTTTATTGGATTAAATAGTATTGGCACATCAATCTAAAGTAGTATTATCTTTTAATTGCAACGCTCCTTAGTTAAAAATAATTTTTATAATGTTTTCTAAAATGTCAATCCTTCAATCCTTTACACAGATAAAACCAATATTCTCGAAACAACGGAAATCGTATATTGAATAACAAAAATATATTAATGATATGAAATAACAGACAAATTGAGCATTGCATCATGTTTTTAATTGATTAAATGCAGCTCCTTCATGTTTTAGGATAATGTATTTTATGCTCAACCCAATATTTTTTATATATTTCCAACTATTGACTAAAAATATTATTATTATTATTATTATTATTATTGAGAAAATTAATTTACAGTACTTTAAAAAAAATTTAAATACCTTCAAAACTTACAATAACCAATATTAAAATACGTTAAATGCTAAGTTAAAAAACAAACAATCGATGTTATTATTTAACTGGTAATCTTCAAACAAAATGAAAAATAAATCGAAACCTTTCGACAACCAGAGTATTTTGCCATATTATCTGTTTTCAATAATATCTTCTAACTTCTTTAGCCACGCTAATTCAGCAATGTATATGTATTTATTAAAAATAAATTAACTTACATTAATCATAAATTAAATTTTGAATCTTTAAACCAATTAATTGGTTTGATTATTTAATAATTATGTAAAACAGAATCAGTTCATTAGGTGTACTGAGGGCCTCTGATTCTATAGTAATTATCGATTAGTCACAATAAAATAATCAATACATTGACTAAAATTGCCCATCCTTTTTGTGTTTATACTACAGTTTATTTTAATCCGCTCATAATTATTTATTTTATAGTCTCTAACTATCACACAGGGTTCATTCAATAAACCATCGACAGAAAAATGAAGAGTTTGTTTATTATAATTATTGCGCAATATCTACTACACACAGAAATTTTATAAATTAGTATCACCTGGGCACAAAGATGAAAATCTAAAAGTAGGAGTTTTAACCTTTTGACTATGCTCTTTTAATTTATTAAAACCGAACTGAAAGAAAGTAATATTAATAAAATGAAGATTACTTTTTTCTGTAATGGGAAACGCAAGGTACTTCAGCTATTAGCGAAATAAAGATTGTTTTATTGCAAGATTTCAGTAAAAATCCTGTTTATTAATCAATTCAAAATGTACTGGCTCTCCCGAATTAATATTGATTTTTGTTAAATAAATTATAGATAAATAGTAAAAAGCCTAAAATAATATAATTTAATAATTCTTCAAATAAATTTTAATACTGATGTAGATATCCAAATTTAGGCAAAGTTTAAATTATGTTTTTGGTACGTAATAAGTACTTGGTACTTATTAATTATATCATATCGTTAATATACTCTTTTAAAAATTAGACTAAGATTTGAACCAACTTCGGCTAGGATGGTATGTAGTTTAAAAGAACAGAGATTTATTATTTTATCATTACTAATATCAACAACTATATAAAATAAATCTATGTTTTTTTATACAGTATCCATTGTTAGGCTAATGGGATAGTATTTAAAATATTATTATGTGGAGCACAAAATCACCAATAGGTTGATTCCTTCGAGAACTACCGTTACACTATTCAAACAGGTTTATCTTTGAATTCCTGCTAAGAAGAAACAATTTTCCTTTCAAAATTATTGTAAAATTAATTAGATTTTAGGCATTGCATTTTACTAACCATCCAGGTAACACGCGCATGTATCAGTTACTCTAATCTTTGGATGAGTAGGCTTGAATTTAAGAGGAAGTGTATTCACATTTACATGGAGAGAAGGACTTTAAAATCATTTAGTAAGAAAAACTCACTACATCCTACCGGGAGTAGAACCCGATCTTCCAGTCATCAGCAGTCCAGCCTATTGTGAAAGTGACGCCTTCGAACAAGGTTCAACAATTTTTTGGTATCGCAGGACGTATGGGCCTAAAAAATAAAGAAAAGTGGGTTGATTTAAAATAAAATATCGATAAAAAAAATCCAATTTTATATCTCTTATATTATAATTAGTTATTAGTCTAATTTTTTGGACAAAGTTATTGTTAGTTGGCAACATCTTTTGTGGATAAGATAAAATCAGTCTACCGGCCGGCCGGACCCTCCCGCGGGTCGTAGATAGCTGATCGCTGTCCTATCAGTTGTTAAATGTTTGTTTAGACCTGTCTGGAGATGGAACAAGGTACTTTAAGCTCGTAAGGCTGCTACACTACCGACTGAGCTAAGTTGTCAAACAATCATCAGTATTGTTTATGAACAAATCGCACGTTAGATTGAGAGACCAAGATTATTTCACAATTGGTATTCGAACGTCAAACGCTCCTCATCAATTTCTACCATTTTACTATATTTCTCCAGGGGTTGTTTCCCAATGTATAATTATGAATGTTTTGGGTGGGTCTTTTGACTGTTTTAATTTTTGGGTGGTGCCCGTTGTATGTAAGAATATATACAAGTTACTCACCTTCCTCTTTATCTGAAGATAGCCTCGAGGCTACTTCTTTTATAGTTTATTATAATAACAACTACATTCCAAGGGCGATTTGTCATAGGGAGAAAGATTGATTCATTTTTTGGTTTGAAGAAAAATATAAAAAGCTCATGCAAACAATGTCCTATAAGTTAATATTGTGACCGTAAAATTTCTACTTCAACATATTTAGTTGAAATTTAACCAAGCAAACGTTCCAATTGTGAATTGTTGACGAGTAAGAAATGGTCTCGGTTAATTAATTCGATACTATTGATTAATGATTGATGTAATAGTTGTGATTTAATATAATTAATCATAAAAGAAATACCGTCGATTTTGTAACGGGTGCAAATGAAACATGACCCGTCAGATCGATACGGTAATGACGATTGTCGTCAGTCTCTTTGTTTTATACCGTAAAAAGAGATAATGTTAGCGGTGAGGGTTCCTGTTTCTAGTTGTGACGTCACACGTAGCATCGCGCGTGGGCTGTAACTGGACGCGTGACCAAAGGCGAACCTCTCGTTGCAGGTAAGGAAGGGGGAGGGGGGTAGGAGGTGCTTAGTGGAACACAAGGTTAATTATTTCAGCTTATGACTTGGAGACTATCTTACCTTGGAACAGCCCACTCACGCACGTGAAGGTTAACTGCAGGTCACCCGCATCGGCGGACACGAGGACTAGGTGTCATCTAGTTTAGTTTGGCGGTTAAGAGGAGGTCGGGGTTTGACTCTTGGATGGTTCAACTGGGGATAATTTTACTTTCTTTCAACCCCTTGAAGAGTGATGTATTGTGATTGTCGGAAAAATCGAGCTCGGTATTTTGATAAACGTGAACGTTCCATGGTGCCCTGAAAACCAAAAAGTTGTTATCGAGATGACGTCTGTCTGTCTGTCTGTATCTCGGACTATATCCTAAACTATTTTACCGATTGGGTGACCTGGCGGTCTAGGGGTAAGGTGCAGACTTCTGTGCTGGGGGTGCCTGATTCAATCCTTGGTTCCGACACAGATTTATCTGATTGTCCAACCGTTCCTTCACCTCTGACAAGACATGTCTTAATCACAACTTGTGAATGTGTGGAATGTCATTTAAGCTCTTTGTTGAGTGTTTCTGCAATAATTTACGTTGTGATCTAATTTCTCAAATCCCCATATTTTATTCAATGTCCCTTTTTTTAAGATAAAAGTGAAGTCCTAGTGGTGCATCGTATCATTTATTTCTCCAAAAATTTTCACCCCTATCCATCACGGAAATGTAGGCACACTTCCTATAAATTCTACCATTCTCATCCCTACTTTATTAGTGTAGATAAATGCGAATATTCAGGACCTGTATTAAAAAGCCTAGTAAAACCAAAAACTAAACAAAAATGCATTGTTCCTGAGTAAATTAATTCACATAAATATACTTTTGTAAAAGAAAAAGTAATAAAGCTATAGTTTATATTTACCAAGTAAGTATATATAATTTTTTAAGCTTATTCTCATATCTCTATATAAAATTTACCTGTACAAGAATTTAAAGAATCTAAATTGGACAAAGACTGGGCCATATTTTCACATTATCGGAAGGCTATACAATTTAATAGATCTATTTTCTTGTAATCTTACGTCAAATCAAACTATCGACATCTGTAACTTTCGATAATTTATCAATAATTATAAAATAATAAAGTTTTATTAATTTAAACTTCAAACATATTTCTGTTTTCTCTAAATGACCCTTCCCATGAAATTTGTATTTTAACTAATAAATAAATATAATTAAACAAAATATAACATGTGCAAACCATCCATTTTGTACACTTCACTTGGATTTAGAATGCTTCTTTTTTCTTGGTTTATTTTTTTTAGTAATACTAAGGATTTAAAATTTAATATATCCTTCTTGAGCGAAGCTTTATGTAAACTATATAATTTATTTTTCTCGCTAATGATCGTCTTTTTTTGGTCGACTCCACATTAATAATGGGTATAGATATTATATATACTTAATACCTCAAGTCTTTTGTAATGATTACGTTCAATATAAGGGCTATTAGTAAAATAGTACCATGTGTGTAGGTAGACAAGAGGATGATCTTAGAGTAAATACTTCCGCTTTAGAAGCAATTGTAAAATAACAGTGATAAATAAAAACGAGAAAAAACACTCCTCGTATACCGGGAAAATAATCAAACTACATCCTTTCCATCAAGTGCAATGCGATTATAACGTCTTAGACAATTCGCCCACCGAAACACATTATAATAGTCTACTTAAGCTCATATAGGTATCAGCTTTTCTAATCTATCGAAATCAGAGCTATGTTATTTCTTGATTCAAGGATTCGGAAAAATGTCATACTCAATATTCAAAGTCCATGAATTTGTGTGATGTTTTTAATCTCGAATATCAACATTTTAGAGCCGATATGATGTTTATTGTAAGTCAAGTTCAGTACTTCGTAGAGTTCATCAGTCATGTACCCATCCTTGGGCCATACCGAACCAACGTACCCCTTACAGCTTTTTTTTTGTATATTCTGTTTTATAAAGTGTACTTTATCATGATAGATTCTAGAACAACATGAGCAATAACAAGAATAAAGTTAATTTAGAGGGAAGAAAATACTTATAAAAGTGATGAAGTCACGTCAAAATATGTTTTAGCTTGTTTATTAGACTTATTGAAATCAAACACATTTGATGATTTGTCGTATACCCCTGTAGGTGTACGCACCACAGCTTGGGAACCATTGGTTCAGGGGCGGCTCAAGGAACGGGCGCTAGCTAGAGTGGGGCACCAAACATAGCACCACTGGTTCAGGGGCAGCTCAAGGGCCGGGTGAGACGGGCGTTAGCTAGAGTGGGGCATCAAACAGAGCACCACTGGTTCAGGGGCAGCTCAAGGGCCGGGCGAGACGGGCGCTAGCTAGAGTGGGGCGCCAAACATAGCACCACTGGTTCAGGGGCAGCTCATGGGCCGGGCGAGACGGGCGCTAGCTAGAGTGGGGCGCCAAACATAGCACCACTGGTTCAGGGGCAGCTCATGGGCCGGGCGAGAGGTTCAGGGGCAGCTAAAGGGCCGGGCGAGACGGGCGCTAGCTAGAGTGGGGCGCCAAACAGAGCACCACTGGTTCAGGGGCAGCTCAAGGGCCGAGCGAGACGGGCGCTAGCTGGAGTGGGGCATCAAACAGAGCACCACTGGTTCAGGGGCAGTTCAAGGGGCGGGCGAGACGGGCGTTAGCTAGAGTGGGGCGCCAAACATAGCACCACTGGTTCAGGGGCAGCTCATGGGCCGGGCGAGACGGGCGCTAGCTAGAGTGGGGCGCCAAACAGAGCACCACTGGTTCAGGGGCAGCTCAAGGGCCGGGCGAGACGGGCGCTAGCTAGAGTGGGGCGCCAAACATAGCACCACTGGTTCAGGGGCAGCTCAAGGGCCGGGCGAGACGGGCGCTAGCTAGAGTGGGGCGCCAAACAGAGCACCACTGGTTCAGGGGCAGCTCAAGGGCCGGGCGAGACGGGCGCTAGCTAGAGTGGGGCACCAAACAGAGCACCACTGGTTCAGGGGCAGCTCAAGGGCCGGGCGAGACGGGCGCTAGCTAGAGTGGGGCGCCAAACAGAGCACCACTGGTTCAGGGGCAGCTCAAGGGCCGGGCGAGACGGGCGCTAGCTAGAGTGGGGCACCAAACAGAGCACCACTGGTTCAGGGGCAGCTCAAGGGCCGGGCGAGACGGGCGCTAGCTAGAGTGGGGCGCCAAACAGAGCACCACTGGTTCAGGGGCAGCTCAAGGGCCGGGCGAGACGGGCGCTAGCTAGAGTGGGGCACCAAACAGAGCACCACTGGTTCAGGGGCAGCTCAAGGGCCGGGCGAGACGGGCGCTAGCTAGAGTGGGGCGCCAAACAGAGCACCACTGGTTCAGGGGCAGCTCAAGGGCCGGGCGAGACGGGCGCTAGCTAGAGTGGGGCACCAAACAGAGCACCACTGGTTCAGGGGCAGCTCAAGGGCCGGGCGAGACGGGCGCTAGCTAGAGTGGGGCGCCAAACAGAGCACCACTGGTTCAGGGGCAGCTCAAGGGCCGGGCGAGACGGGCGCTAGCTAGAGTGGGGCACCAAACAGAGCACCACTGGTTCAGGGGCAGCTCAAGGGCCGGGCGAGACGGGCGCTAGCTAGAGTGGGGCGCCAAACAGAGCACCACTGGTTCAGGGGCAGCTCAAGGGCCGGGCGAGACGGGCGCTAGCTAGAGTGGGGCACCAAACAGAGCACCACTGGTTCAGGGGCAGCTCAAGGGCCGGGCGAGACGGGCGCTAGCTAGAGTGGGGCGCCAAACAGAGCACCACTGGTTCAGGGGCAGCTCAAGGGCCGGGCGAGACGGGCGCTAGCTAGAGTGGGGCACCAAACAGAGCACCACTGGTTCAGGGGCAGCTCAAGGGCCGGGCGAGACGGGCGCTAGCTAGAGTGGGGCGCCAAACAGAGCACCACTGGTTCAGGGGCAGCTCAAGGGCCGGGCGAGACGGGCGCTAGCTAGAGTGGGGCACCAAACAGAGCACCACTGGTTCAGGGGCAGCTCAAGGGCCGGGCGAGACGGGCGCTAGCTATAGTGGGGCGCCAAACAGAGCACCACTGGTTCAGAGGCAGCTCAAGGGACGGGGGCTAGCTAGAGTGGGGCGCCAAACATAGCACCATTGGTTCAGGGGCAGCTCAAGGAACGGGCGCTAGCTAGAGTGGGGTGCCAAACATAGCACCATTGGTTCAGGGGCAGCTCAAGGGACGGGGGCTAGCTAGAGTGGGGCGCCAAACAGAGAACCAACCTAGCCTAACGTAACATGGCCATGATATGAAGATAATACCCAAACCTTTAACTCTTCACAATAAGTGACCACACTTGGAAAGTTCTTTTACATCCACCATCTTGGAAAAATAGTGGCCAACAACTATTATTTTGCATTTATCTCGTAAACCGTTCATTATATCCACGAGCCTGTTTCGTAAAAAATAAAGAAGATAACTTTTCTACAGAACATGTTTTTTGTAATGTTCTTTATAACCCTAACCTTTTTAGTATAATCACGCATTGAAACGTTACAGGACGATTGTTAATATTTCAAAACAGATCATGGAACATATAGGACATATAGAACATGACTAAGAACTGTATTCTATAGAGTATAGAATTTAGACCATAATTTTACCCCGTAAAGAAATGTTGATTCACATTAAGGTGCGGCAGAAGAGAGCGCAAGTATTTCTTCAGTTTTTATAGCCTTATTATTTTTTATTTTTTTTGCTAAAATAAATCAAATATTTTTCCAGTAAAGACATAGAGTTTAGTTTTCTACATATTCTAATATCACAGATCTTGAATATCTTTCAAGAGTGTCCTAGAATTTTAAAAAAAATTTAGATATAGAGAAAAGGTTTTGACAACATTCCAGGACACCCTTGACAGATATTAAAGATCTGTTGATATTAATTAGCATGTGTAGAATACTAAACTTATATTGCTAAAGAAAAATATTTTGATTTATTTTGGCTAAAAAAATTTAGTGCTATAAAATCTATAAAAATAATTGCTCTCCATTCGGCCGCACCTTAAGAATAATACATCACGCATTTAATTGCTCTTTAAGTGTATAACCAAAACGGTTAGTAAGACGCGGTGCTAAGAAAAACTGTTATTTCCTTTGTCATATTTAAAAGTAAAATTGGAGAAAAAAATTGAATATAAGTCTACTGTGTTTTCTAGGACTCTAATTCGAAAATGTCTATTATATCTAGCTATAATATATTTTATTATTTCATATTCTGTACCAAGATAATATAGCTAGCCCACACCGGTGACTATATGGACTAAATATCAAGCTTATTCAAGGTCTGTTATTCTGGTGATGGCGAGGTCTGGGTTTGAATACATGATGGATGTGCTAAAGGTGTGTGTTCATAAATGTTTTTTCAGAGGTTTTCGGACTATCTTAATGAAAATGCTGGCACATTTTCTAGAATTGAATCTCTCCCATAGCGTAGCTAATTTCATATAGCCCACCCAGGTATTGAGATAGGTGGAGTACTTTCGTAAGTGCGGCAATGAACTTACGGGTTGTAGATGACCTGGTGGTCTAGGGGTAAGGTGTCAGACTTCTGTGCTGGCGGCCGGGGTTCAATCCTCGGTCCCGGCACAGATTTATCTGATTACCAAACCCTTCCTTCACCTCTGACAAGACATCTTGTGAATGTGGGGAATGCCAGGCCTCCACCGTGGTTCGGATTCCACGTTAAACTGTAGGTCCTCCATTTCATCTCACAATCACCCTACCATTACACATTAGCGTAAGTGCGTATAACCCGAACGGGTAGTAAGACGCGGTGC
>CABEEJ010001883.1:58513-82069 GCA_901482245.1 Timema douglasi
GTCCCCCCCCCCCCTCCATCCTCCCCTTGTTAATAGAATTGTATATGGGTTATGGGGAATTTGGTACTACTGGGTTTCTGGCTAGTGGGACTTTACTGTGATTGATTAATAGTAGGCCCTACAATTTGTTATAGCCTAGGGCATACAAACTTTTTTTTTTTAATATTTACATATAAAATCGTATGATCTGCAATAAAAATAAATAATATCAATAAAACAAAACTAATATTGTAATAAAATGTTATTAATGTTGACTGCAAAATATATGTATTTCTAAAAGTTCTTTGCGATGATATTCCAACCATAGGTATATGTCTCTAACAATTTACTTAAATCAAATACCATCGATATATTTCACTCGAAATGTCTTTGAAAATGAGCTAATTTCTTTTATTAATATAACGTATTTTAGTTATAAAGCATAAAATGTGCTTTAATCACATATAAGTCTAATGATACTTATCAATTCTATTTGGCATGAAGATATAAATAACAAACGACTTCTTAAATAATGCAGGATTTCTAAAGGTCTGTAAATCGTCTCCTCACTCCCGGCCATATCAACCAACTAACATTTAGGAAGGAAACACTGCTGTCATTTATGTTGATAAATGATGAAAATAGATTATGAAGGATAAGCACATCATTGATGAATGCTGGAATTAATTACCGGCTTAAAGCTCGCCTAACATAGCTGGTTGTACACATCTTCACAACATATTTGACGCCCCGTGTTTTGTGACATCACGTCCGGTGGTAGGCGAGGCGAGGTGAAAAATATGCGTCATAGTCAGCGACTGCAAAGCATGTTTGTATGAGGTTAATTTTTTTTCTGCACATGCTGACCTGGCCTCGTAACAAGGTTAAAAAAAATTATGTAAAATTTACACAATTTTTTCGAATATATACCTAAAATTATTAAAATCAGTGTTGTTTGGCAATGATAATTTTTAGCTTTGTAAACATATACAATCAACATATAGAGTATGATGTTGATACACTTTAGATCTATCTTTATGTATTTAATAAAATAAAGGAAAAAATGAAGAGCAAATAATGTAATAACTAATCTTAAAAACATGCGAAGAATAAAGTATGATGTTCATTTAATTCATTAAATTCAAGTAATGAATAAGACAATTTCTAACTCAATTCTATGTGTGGCTATAATCGATGAAGGATACATGAATGAAAGATATGATCATTCACCTCTGAGTGTATAAGTCTATAATTCCTGCAATACACATGAATGAAAGATATGATCATTCACCTCTGAGTATATAAGTCTATAATTCCTGCAATACAACATGAAGAAAAGATATGATCACTCAACTCTGAGTAAGCCAACTTCATGCAAGACGTTTAAGAGAAGCAATGCTGTATTAAATCCTGAGTTTGCCAGTCAATAAACGCGATAAGATAAGTTAGGGTGAATAATCTCCATCATTTACTCTTTAAGATAGTAAGTATACCTGATGATGTTCTACCATGGTATGGTTTATAAAATAAAATAGTGTCAAAGTGTAGGGCTGATACCGCTCACGGTGGATGGAGTGTGCACTAACACAGACTAAACAGAGTACAGACGACCAAGAGAATCTCTAGTGAAACAACGCTCACGGTGGATGGAGTGTGCACTAACACAGACTAAACAAGAGCACAGATGACCAAGAGAATCTCTAGTGAAACAACACTCACTGTGGATGGAGTGTGCACTAACACAGACTAAACAGAGTACAGACGACCAAGAGAATCTCTAGTGAAACAACGCTCACGGCGGATGGAGTGTGCACTAACACAGACTAAACAGAGTACAGACTACCAAGAGAATCTCTAGTGAAACAACGCTCACGGTGGATGGAGTGTGCACTAACATAGACTAAACAGAGTACAGACGACCAAGAGAAATCTCTAGTGAAACAACGCTCACGGTGGATGGAGTGTGCACTAACACAGACTAAACAGAGTACAGACGACCAAGAGAATCTCTAGTGAAATAACGCTCACGGTGGATGGAGTGTGCACTAATATAGACTAAACAGAGTACAGACGACCAAGAGAATCTCTAGTGAATCAACGCTCACGGTGGATGGAGTGTGCACTAACATAGACTAAACAGAGTACAGACGACCAAGAGAATCTCTAGTGAAACAACGCTCAACGGTGGATGGAGTGTGTACTAACACAGACTAAACAGAGTACAGATGACCAAGAGAATCTCTAGTGAAACAACGCTCACGGTGGATGGAGTGTACACTAACACAGACTAAACATAGTACAAAAGTAAGGTAAGCGTTTTTGCAGTATTTATAATAAAACATATTTTTTGGCCAAATTAAATCAAATATTGCTACAGTAGAAACAAATAATTTAATTTTCTTCACATGATGACCTCAATAGTTGTTGAATATCTTTTGAGGGTGTTCTGGAATTTAATGATAACTTTCTATCTACATTAAAAAAAAAGTTGCTAGTCTAATGCCACTATACTCCTGACAGCAACTATTGATATCACCGTGTGAATAAAATTAAACTCTATGCTTCCACTGGAGCAGTATTTGGTTTAATTTGGCCGAAATATGTTTTAATACAAAAACTGCAAAAACACATACCCTTTCGGGCGTTCCATTTATTCCCAACTTAATATTGTGAATAATCGGTACGATCACGACCCAGATTTTTTTTATTTACAAAAGTTATTAAACATTTTCCAAATCACTGATAAATTTGATAGTTGCTTTTGTTTACAGTGATAATTATTAATATTACTGTAATCATTACTACTTTGACTCAAAGTAAATGCTACTTACTGTCAATTAGCTAAAAATGAACAAAGTATTAATTAGAGCAAATTAATATTATTTTCCGTGAGATATAACAACCTTGTTTTGTTTACACAAATAATATATTTTATGAATCCCCAATCTAAGAGAGGAAGCTTTAATAAAGTTTTCCATATTTTAATATATTTTGTAATATGCGTAGCTCAAGATAGTATATATTACAATATCAAAAACTAGTGATATTGCTATGCGGGTATTTGGGTATAATAATTCTTAATAAAATTAGTTATCTTTGGCCTTTAACTGGTATTTTCTTCTATGTTACCATTTCATGGCGTGGAAAGGAATATGTAAACATTGAATAAACAATTATTTAGTCGTATTTGACACTAAGCAAGAGATAAACCATCAAACTAAACTTATCAACGGGTGTTGGAGTATAGTTTGGGTCGAATAGTGCTAACATAAAATCAACAGGACATTTTCTAGTGACAAATGTAGGTTATACAAGAAAATGTTTGATTAATTTGATCAAAGCTCTCTTTAAAATATCAAAATTGGACAATTCTGACCAAACCTTTCACAGACAATAATAAATCCTGGGACATTGTAATTACAGTATATATTTACAGAAGTTACGCATTTGTTTTAATCACAATTCCCTCATCAATTTGAATTTTTAATATAACAAAAGTTTTTATACAACAATAGAGGGACTTAGAAGAGTGAAAAAGTGTATTAATCAATCTAAATACCGGAACTATAAAATCTATGTTGCCATTATGACTGTGAACCCAATGAAAGAGGGAAGGGTTGCGGGCTAACGAATAGAATAAACAAGGTGAATATTTATAAATTGTATTTCTTATACCATTTAACTTGAACAATTTACTAAAATTAAGACATCCTATTAATACGCTAGAATGGTTAAAATAAAAAGTTCAAATACGTAAGGAAATGGGCCATAGCTCCAACTCACTTCGAGCTACTCGGTTTCAATTCCATCAACAATAATTTAATTTCTCCTCAGTGTATCTTTCAAGGACTAATGTTTAACCTTCAGGCACTGTGGTGTGAGTAATATACAAGCAGCACATTGCTCTGCTACGCCCTTAGAGTCAGTACAAAACTTCGTTTCAATTATCATGTAAATAGTGATATGTTTACCCCTAGAGCATTTCTAAAACCACGTCTAAATAGATCTCAGAATAGTGAACAGCGACAATGGTATTTTCAAATTTAGCTTTTGTTTCTTCCTGTTTTATTTTAAAGTGGAAAACTAGTTTTGTAACTGTTTTTTTTTATCTTATCTGTTCACTAATGCATCAACCCAGTCAAACATTTGATTTACTTGTAATAAAATTCAAGTTTTGCCCTTCAGTCAAATATGGTAATTTTACGAGAAGGCAAACATGAAAAAAATATAAGAAAACCCGCGTGGGATTGACAGGCCACAGGAAGCCATTTAAAACGAAAAAAGGGGGGAAAAAAAATTCAAAAATTTAATTTATCCACTATTTATTCATAACGTAACCTAGTAAGTAGGCTAGTCCGCCCACGTGAGATGACGTCACGGTTGTCGTCCCACGCGTGCGCAGAAGTCATCCAGTGGCGCGCGCATGCCTCGGTGCGTGGGATGACCGGCTTCCTGGACTCTCATGGACTAACGATGATAAAACTGCCTCTGCCTTAACCTTTGATGTCGAAGGAAATTTTAAAATGTGTAGGGATGGAATTAAAATAGTCCCGTTTGCACGTGATTAATTTTAGGGATCTATCTTAAATTAGAGATCTAGTTTATTTTATCAAATTTGAATTAATCAATTTTAGTTCATGTTCTACTGTGATAATTTTATTAATTGATTGGATGTCAATAGTTTTTGAAAATTTGTTTTATTTATTTCTTCTTTAGTTATCACATATAGAGAATATTATATAAATGGTGATGATAATATTAATCGTTTTATTTTTTTGGTTTTAATGTTTGTTTTATCAAATATATTTACATTATTATTATTATTAGCACGGCGTCTTACTACCCGTTCGGGCTGTACGCACTTACGCTAATGTGTAATGGTAGGGTGATTGTGAGATGAAATGGAGGACCTACAGTTTAACGTGGAATCCGAACCACGGCGGAGGTCTGGCATTCCCCACATTCACAAGATGTCTTGTCAGAGGTGAAGGAAGGGTTTGGTAATCAGATAAATCGGTGCCGGGACCGAGGATTTAACCCCGGCCGCCAGCATAGAAGAAATATATTTATAATTATTAGCTATTATTCAATTATAATTTTATTAGGGTAGTATGTTTTGGGCTTAGTTTCCTATTGCTTAGTAATTTATTTTCAGAATGTAAAATATCCTAATCCTGGGTTATTAACTGCTTCGTAAAATCGGCCTAAAAGAGACATTTTTTCAAAAGTCCCTGGAATAGTTGTGCTTAATAAAAGTGTTACATTTTTAGTGGCTGTATATTATGAACATAGCTATTTTCTGGAATTTTAAAGTTATGTTCGTATTTCTACCAAGTGAATCACGCAATAAAATAAATAGCTGTAGTTTGTAGTCTGACCACCTCTGGCTACAGATACAGAGGTCTCGGGTTTAATTCCTGGCACTTCCAGATTTTCTGGATATGGAACGGAGCAAGCTCAGTCTCATGAGTACAACTTAGGAGCAGCTTGGATAAAGAAGTAGTGGCTTCGGTGTATAAAACTGATATTAAAGGCTGGAGGGTTCATTGTGCTGACAACATTACACCCTCTATCCGAAAATGTTAGCACTATTTTCGCCAAAATAAGGCAGCCTCTTGGTCGATATAGCTTTCTTGTGGGATGATGCCCTGGACTATTTGAAGTAGTTTATTATCTACGTATGTAAATAATTAAACATAAATTAGCTCTGTTGGTGCACAAGCATTAGCCAAACATGTAGACTTATGGGTATGATTCGATCAAAACCAAAATGAGGTCAAAATGTCCTTCCTTATCCCTACCTTAAAAGGGTAATTAAACGTGTTTCGCTCGTATGGAACGCTGATATAAAAATAAGTGTAATAATTGTGGTTTTCCTCTTGACAAAATTACCCTTTATTTAATACATTGGTTTACTGTTTAAGAAACTATCAGAGATTTACACAAATTTAAATACAAAGAGGAGCATATTAACAAAACTCCCAACCCACAAATTTAATATTAAGAGGGGCAACATTAACAAAGCTCCCAAAACATAAATTTACTCCTTAGTGAAAAGATACAGCCCCGTATTTGAAACTATCAGGGACCACATCTCATATAATATGACTGATCACAAAACTGAGACCAAATAGAAGCCACACCAGTGAGAACACGAACTGAAGCCTGAGGCTCGTCTTTATTGGTTGAACAGTGACGGAGAGGTCGAGGTTCAATTATCAGCTGTGAGGACTCAGGTGTCTTCCTCACCTCAACAGTTTCTCACTCTCCACGCTCGCAAATACGGGCACATCTCATCTACTTTCTGCCTTTATCATACCTACCCTAATCAGCTTGTTCAATCCGAACTACTCGCATGGATAGTACTCCCCGATGCACATATACGTATATGTAAATGGATATAGACTACATATACATACAAATATAATATCTATTTATATAAATATGTACAAGTATATTAGTATGGCATGTATATATATATATATATATATATAAAAGTATATTAGTATGGCATATATATATATTTAAATAGATGTATAATATAAACTTATATATATATATATATGTATAATATAAACTTATATATATATATATATATATATAGTGAGGTAGAATTAATAGCGACCAACCAAGTGGTGGGCACATCAGCTAACTAGGATAACATAAAATATGCTGATGATCACGAAGAAACTTAACTCTTGAGGGGGAAAGTGTTGGGATTCCTGGCAAGGCGACAATGTAAGACCTGGACCTACCATAATCAAGTACAACAATAACAACCAACAAAGTGATTAACAATCATGGGTTGAATCGCCTACAATGTACAATACCTAACACAAACATAACTGGCGTCAACTGTGTTAAAATAAACTCAACAAACAAGGATATTAATAAGCTAATGAATTGTAACAGGGATATTACAAATACAATTATTTCTTAAATGGCAAGTAAATGTAGATTATTGTTTTGTAATATATTGTTAATGTTTTCCGACTCCACCAAAATCCTACTTATAATACTCGTCTATATACAAAGGTAGTATTACAATAAATTATAAAATATCATAGTTTATAAATATGAATAATCAATAAAGGGTAAACCAATTCAATGTATGTGTCCTTCATGGATCAAAAACTAGCCAATAAATATCATTAGAAAATTTACTGATAAAAAATAGTTTATGTTAGTTTAGTTTAGATATTATTCCTTTAAAAATAACAATACTTAACTAATTATGATAATTTAAATTCCCCTTCTTTTTAATGTATCATATCAATATAAATTATTGTGATCGTGAAAGAATCTATCCCAAGACAAATGTTAACGTTATATGTGAACATAAACCCAAAGAAGTAGATTTTACAATTCTCTCCGTCGCCATGGTTGTCTCTCCCTGGCCACGAGTCATGAACGGTCTGATGAAATTTGTTCAAATTTCATATTTAGATTTCATAGGGATATACCACAAAACAGATATTTTTTTATAATTTTTACCCTAGCCCTTCAATAAGGGTACTTTGCTGATGAGTAATTTTTTAGAATTCCAAATATTTCAAAAACGTCTCTAGCGATTTGGTTTCAAATTTTTATTTTAGGATTGTTTGACTTGACAAATAACGATGTGTCTGTAGACTACTTGTTTTGGGGGTAAAACGTCATTTATGGGTATTGGGTAGTCTAGATGCTGTCTCCCTTAAATCTCGGCATTTCCTGTTGTCATCTCACTCCCAGACACGGGCAAGTTGTTTGGGTATATTACTACTACTTTGGATTTTATTTGTTTGTTTTAGCTAATACATTGCAGGGCGATATATAAACATATTTTACTGTGTGGGGTTAGATGTATATAAAAATACTTAAATAATAAATGTTTAAAAACTTGAGTTGGAAATCAACAAATCGAGTTTAAAATTTAATAAGTATCCGAATCGAGAGTTGTAATCACACAAACTAAGGAGTGTGACATGACTAATATATCCATACACATAGGGGGGAAATTCTGCTCAACAGTACCGTGTTGGTATCGAGCCCCAGCCTTCAGACTCAAAGTAAGGCACACTATCTATGTGGCCCAGCCCTGACTGGCCACTCACTATAGTTTCCTTCTCAGCCCTGGCTGGCCACTCACTGTTGTTTCCTTCTCAGCCCTGACTGACCACTCACTGTTGTTTCCTTCTCAGCCCTAACTGGCCACTTAATGTTGTTTCCTTCTCAGCCCTTACTGGCCACTCACTGTTGTTTCCTTCTCAGGCCTGACTGGCCACTTAATGTTGTTTCCTTCTCAGCCCTAACTGGCCAATCAGTGTTGTTTCCTTCTCAGCCCTGACTGGCCACTCACTGTTATTTCCTTCTCAGCCCTGACTGACCACTCACTGTTATTTCCTTCTCAGCCCAGACTGGCCACTGACTGTTGCTTCCCTCTCAGCCCTGACTGGCCACTGACTGTTGTTTCCCTCTCAGCCCTGACTGGCCACTCACTGTTGTCTCCTTCTCAGCCCTGACTGGCCACTCACTGTTGTTTCTCTCTCAGCCCTGACTGGCCACTCACTGTTGTTTCTCTCTCAGCCCTGACTGGCCACTCACTGTTATTTCCCTCTCAGCCCTGACTGGCCACTCACTCACTGTTGTTTCTTTCTCAGCCCAGACTGGCCACTCACTGTTATTTCCCTCTCAGCCCTGACTGGCCACTCACTGTTGTTTCTCTCTCAGCCCTGACTGGCCACTGACTGTTATCTCCCTCTCTGTTCCATGGACTCCACGGTTGCCTCGAGGTGTCATATTCCCTGTGTTATAATGTTGCGTTCTTCCCTCCCTTACCTGACCTTGTAATTCTGAACCGCTTCATTTGAATAACAAGTCTCAAAAACATACATTTACAATTTTTCAGCTGAGACGAGTTTCAAGACGCGACGAAATTTAAATTAGCTAGGAGCCCCTTTTTTATGAGATTTTGACCAAATTTCTTTTCCTTGCCAAATCTTGTTCTAAGCGAATAAATATAGTGAGTGCGCGTGCTGATTGGTTAACCAATATTATTATTTCGTTCCGTTGAGCCGTAATTTTGGAGCCATTAAGTGTTATAAGAGATTTAATATTTATTTGTATCGGCTTAATGATTAAATTTCCCCTATTTTAATCTACAATTTCCTAATCTGTCAGCCATCTTTACCGTTTCGTGTGTTTCCCTCAGCAATTTAAAGGCTTTAGTAAACAGGCAATATGATGTAAATTATCTTATTTTCCGGACCATAACAAGTTATTTGTATTTCTGGAAACAAATTATCTGAAATTGCTCTGCCTCTTATGATCCAAAGAGTACTCCATAATTTTTAATAGCTTAAATATTACCCTTTAAAATCTCAAGATTCTTATGGTACAGTACAATAAATACGATATTTAAAATGTTTAAGAAAGTTCACGAATGTGGGATTTTGTGCGTACGCATAGGTGGATGACATAAGAAAAGTTTGTATAATGTGTTAAACATAAACGTAGAGAATCCAACAACTAAAACTATAAAAATTTGGATAATTTTTCAAATGTTACTGTCTCAATATATATTATAAGGCCTACTAATACATAAAATAAACTCCAGTAAATATTTGATTTTTCAGATAGTCTTGTCTATGGCGGTTAGACTGTAGCAAGAACTTTAAACAAATAAATTTGTTATATAATATTTTGAGCAGTAAAATTACTTAAATCTGTCTTGTATTGTTTTAAAATTAATTTATTTGGAACTGTTATCAAAACGGAATTTCTATATTGTGTTGTATGAGTTTGAATTTAATTTTTAAAAAATGTTCTTTTTTTGAATTGTGAGGGTATAAGGTATGGCTAGTAATTAGAAGATAATCTGGAAGGTTACTCAGGCACCACACATTTTTCCCTTCTTTCTGAGATGGAAAGATTGACCTATTTTAAATACAAATGTATGAGAAAATGCGTTAAACAAGGTCAAATATTTAATTGAGTCATACATACAACTCAAATACAATCACATTATTTTTATAACTACATAGATCTATAATAATAAATATTTCACGTACATTAAGCACAATATATTAAAAGTGAGATAAACAATAATGCAACTAGTATTCTTTTAAATTCCATAACGGATATAGAATTATGAGAGGTTTTGGACACTAGAAGTTGTTTTTTTTGCCTTTATAAAAAAAAATGTTAGATACTTTTAGTTTCAACTTCGAAGACATTCAAATAATTTATTCTCAATCTAGTCATGAAATAGAAGGAAGAGAAACTGATATATCACTTTTAGAGAGTGCCATTATACACTCTGTCGTGTCGTTTGAACATAAAATTGGTGACTAGCATGATATTTCATAATCCATTGGCTAGAGCTAATTTATAAGGAGATATAAGGTAATATTTCACTATCTATAATTTCGGTCTCCCCTTCTTCATTATGATAGATGTGCTCTGCCTCTTGGTTTATTTCATTACCTATCTTCGTGTTAAAAGTATTATATAAAACAGATAAAATTGCTCCTTAGTAATCCTTCAGTAAAAATTACAGATGAAAGTTTTTTTTTAAATAAACTAGCAAAGAACGAAATCATACTTATTAAACAGGAAACAGTTAAAATGAACTCTTGATATATTTCAAGGTTATTGGGACATCGGTAAGGAAGGTTTCTAAATTTTAGCAAATTTCTTGAGGATTTCTTTGCATTGGTAGGCAATAGATGAGAAGAACAGGGTTCAAATACGTGAAGGCTGTCGTGAGAAGTGTTTTTTTTGTTAAATGTTTTCCCAATCTCCTTCAAAACAAATGTATGTACACTTACTATACATTATAACTCCATAGTTCCTGGCTTCCCGTCGTATTTGTACAGTCCAAACCAATAGAGAAACACAGTGAATAATAAAATCACATCAACACAAAGTGCATTAATGTATTGTCTATGGGCCAGTTTCATAGTCAAGTTTAGTATGCCTCAATAGTCCGGCGCTACACTAAGTACAAGACGACACCTACCTAAACTCGAATGGAATGGGCCGTTCGTTCTCTCATAGGAAACTGTCCCATTCCATTCGAGTTTAGGTAGGTGTCGTATTTAGTGTAGCGCCGGACTTGAGGCGTACTAAATTTGACTATGAAACTGGCCCTGTATGTGTTTTCACTCATTACTGGGAACGTGGACTGAGGCCCCAGTGAGGTGCCAGTGATGAGATGACTGCACTTTGAATCCCGGCTGTGTACAATGAGGGAAGGGTTTTTCCCAAACTATTTTACCAATATTCCTCTGAGTAAATGCGGGTACACCTTCTATGAATTATATCCTCACCATTCCCACTCCATTAATGGAACTATACATGGAGAGGCTGGGTGGAAATTGAACGCAGTTTTAAGAAAGTATTAGTAATTAGTTACGAATTATAGATTATCTTGTTGTTTGGTTATTGTGGCATAAATAAAATGGTAGCTAAGTCCGTATTTTTACTGATAAGTATCATAACACACGAGAACATTGATACAATAAATAAACTGTATCCTCAGTGGATATGTCTACTTTAGTCTGCTATAGTAGTAATCTCACCAGCTATTTAATATTTGTCGTTAGTGTAGTGGTTATGAACAGAAACTGTTTGAACGAAAATAAAATTTTCCTGTTTAAACTCCTCGAGGACAATGACAAATATTCAAAAATTGTTAATTATTACATGTATAAAATTAAATTTAACACGACCCACTTCGCTGGTTGAGGGGTCTAAGGCACTATCTCTCTCTCTCTCTCTCTCTCTCTCAATAGACTAGACTGACCATAGCGAGGTTATCACGGTTTGAATCCCAGCCAGGTATACTGAGAATGATTTTTCCCTAAATTGTTTTCCCTTCTCCCCTTTCTACTAAATACCACTTTCCCATGACCTAACACAATAGTTTATTTAGTCTAGAGGCCTAGCAACCGAACGGGTAGTGAAATGCAGTGTTGAAATAATTAAACGTGTCTACTGAAGATATATTTGATTCATTTTGAGCACATTAGCTTTTTGTTATAACGGCCAAAATATTCACTTCTTCCCCTCCAGCTTTAATAGTCTGCTCCCACATATCATCGACGTCACCGTCAAAGTACAATGTAGCGTCTATACCGCCTTACGTTATCAAGCTCAAGTGTTAAATAATCCAAGTGCAGTAGCGTCAACGTGGCACCGCCGACGCCTAATACAGACGTGACCTTGCAGAGAAACGAACCTCCCCAGTGCAGCTGGTTCGAGACCTGACTTAGGACGCCCTCAGGTTCCAAGGCGCTAGGTCACGTTCCTGATGAGCGGCGAGGAACAAACAGAAGTCGGGGGGGTCCACCTGTCAATGGATGTGTCCGTTGTTTGGCCCGCGCCTGGACCTGTTTCCTTATAAAGACAGAGGCTCTAGCTACCTGCAGCGGTGACGTTAGGGAGCGTAGGCTTATCGCAGCTATGACGTCACGCAGTAGAGCTGACGTCACACGAATTGCCGCACAGTAATGTTGATTTTTTTTACTGCGTTTTAGTACCAGATCGTGTTACACACATGCACTATTACGCCAACGAAGTAGGGAGGAGAAAGGTAGAACTTTAGGGGAATGTTCCTGCATTTACGGGAAGGGATCATGAGGTATCATTTAAGTAAAAACCACTTCAGTACACCCAACAGAGATTCGAGCCCCATTCTCCCCATGACTGACAATCCAGTCCAACACGAGAGTGAAGCCTGTCACACTAGCGCTACTTGAAATGAATTTTACACTTCATAATTATTTACCAATAATATAAATATCACCCAAACTATCCGTATTTATATTTTGCAGAGTGCATCTTACTTCTCATCCAGGCTACATTCATATTCGGTCATTTGGTCGGGAATCAAACCTCAACCACCTTATCCCAAAGAGACCAGACTATACCGGAACCATAGTACGTTTTCTCACCGATGTGAGCATGAATATAGTGTTGGTACTGCAACAATTAAAATTGCAGAATTTTATCTTTTTAAAAATTTATCTTTTTAAAAATTGCATTGACTACAAATCTATTATAATTCTGGCTAGTTGCATGTTTTATGTGTGGCCTTTCTTTTAAATTACTTCAGTGTCTACATGCCACTGTTTTTCGGCAGTTTAATTCCCTCACTCGGTGATTGCTTTATTTTGAGGCCTTCCGCGGCCTTCTGCCGACCGGTAAAGGACAAACTAAAAGTTGTTCTCAATTTGTGGCCAAAACTAGACAGCTTATTGTTTAATTGTACCCTTGAATTTTTTTTTTAATCGTATGGCATATATGACCGGGAGGAAGATGACATCCAGTTCGGTCGCCTGTATGTAGACTATTAGCCACTCTGGTGGCACAGAATTCCACCCAGGTTACACCTATGGAGGTTGTCTACACGTCATACCTGCAATGAGATTATGTGGAAGTTAATATGAAGGTGTGGATCTGGTGTGAGTCTTAACCTAACTTAAGACTAATTTATCAACTCTTGGTGACCATTGGGATAATTTCCCTGAAGAGAAATATACTCAAGGTACCTGTCGGGAGTTGAGTCCGGGACCCTTATACTCGTGATCAAAGTTCACTGCCACTACTTCATGGGGTCGGCTACCCTTCAATTGATACGACACTATTAAACCTGTGTAGTGACTATTTTTGTTGGTACGGCCAACAAAAATATATAAATTACTCAATATCGGGAGTGGGAATACTAACAGTAGTTTGATAGGATGTGCACGTCATTATTGTGGATAAATAACTGGAAAATACTTAGAGGTAGATATTATTTGAGAAACCAGACTCACAGAAACAACATGGATTATATATATCTCCAATGGATTTCAGCTCCAAATGACTTTAATTTCACGATACAAGTTTTGGAATGACACGCTATTCGTTTGGCATACAAAATAAGGTTACCAAGTCACGTACTCTATCGTTATGATATAAATGATTTCCTACCCTTCTGTGTCGTCATCGAGCAGTTGTCACAAAAAAAAAACCGCCATATTTAAGGAAATACAACCACCGTATTCAACCACCATACTGTAATATTATCAACAAATACCGAATGACAGTTCCAGATGATCAACCACACTATAACCCGGACCCCGCATCAAATATTCCTGCTCAAATACATTTAGATCTTTGATTGTGAAACATTTATTTTAAAATCATTATAAAATGTATAATTCAATATACAATTATATTTTTGTTAAAATATGACTTAAATTTCCACTTTATTTGACTAACTATATAATTATTTTAAGATCAATGTAATCAGTGTCTGAATGAAAGACGCATTCCTTAAATAGCCCTCTTACCTCATGTATGTGGTAATAACCAAATTGCTGTGTTTATGTAGTTTTTTTAGCACGATGGCTTAAAACCCAGTTGGGTCATAGCCATGCTTACGTGCTAATCATGGGTGTGGTTTTTAGGGATTAGAAAGGTTATATTTAGAAAAAATTGTACCTGAATTCATGTGGAGATAGAGTGGAAAACAATTAGGAAAAAAACAATCAATACACCCGACTGAGATTTGAACCTCAATCTAGCTATAATTGGCTATCTAATCTAATGTAGAGTAGCGCCTTAGACCATGTGGCCACCGAATCAGGTAAGAGATGTAATAATAATAATTATAATAATAAAGCACTACTGCCTAAATATTCTATGTCAGATACAATCAATTGTATTTTTAACCTGATGTCTTAAGCTGGGAGTGAGGTGAACGCTAGCTAAGTGGCAGCGTTTTTTAATTTTTGACCAAAATAAATAGAATATTGCTCCAGTATAAAAAGAGAGTTTAGCTTTATTCACATCAGATCACACCAACAGTTGTTGAATATCAATCAAGGCTGTCCTAGGATTCAATAACAAATTTTCTCGTGTCAGATATTCAACAACGTTCAGGTCACTGTGTCAAGAACATTAAGCTCTATGTTTATAGTGGAGAAATATTTGATTTAGTTTTGGCAAAAAATAAAATTTTTGCTATAAAATCTGCTGAAACACTAACCTATTCTCATACTCCTTACATCACCACTCTAAGACCTTTGTTTTTTAGTGTGTTCATTATTAAGTCCGAATGTTTTTTAATTATCAACGTTCATAGAAGATGTATTTTTACATCTGTGAAATCTATCATATGAACCTTCTTATTTTCTCTTGATACCCTGAAGAGAGAATTATTGTGATCATGAAAAAAAAGGAGGTTTTTACGGATGTCGACGTTTCATGACCCCCTAGACCACCAAAAATAGTGTTTACAAAGCCGTTGCTTTGTCTGTGTGTTACTTAGAATATAGCCATAATTTTATTTACCAATAAGGCTAAAGCTTATCTACGCTTCCCATTAGGTTCCCCAGAGGGAGTTTTGTAATTGACTATTTAACGCTAAAATTAAAGGTGGCTTACTCATGGTCTAAAAGATCAAACAACTTTTTAATCGGATATCATTATTTAGATTTGTCTAGGCCCTGTTTATCACCACCAATAAAATGTCGCATCTTACTATCCCATGAAAATAAGTTTGAGGTTAACTTACATGTGCAGAAGAGTTCTAATTTTAATCACATCTCCGTATCTTTTGAGATACGAGATAACTTACGTACGACTCCAAAGTTTAAAACCCACAGAACCAATAGACTAATATATTTACAAAATAGTATATATCTATACATGTAAGCTCTTTGGTGAAGTCCGATTATCATTTCCCCTTTTATGTTTCTATAACATTGCCAATTTATTCGTTTCCCATATCCTACGAATTAAAAGTATAAATTATTATTATTATTATTATTATTATTATTATTATTATTATTAGCGCCGCGTCTTACTACCTATTCGGGTTATACGCACTTACGCTAATGTGTAATGGTAGGGTGATTGTGAGATGAAATGGAGGACATACAGTTTAACGTGGAATCCGAACCACGGTGGAGGCCTGCCATTCCCCACATTCACAAGTTGTCTTGTCAGAGGGGAAGTAAGGGTTTGGCAATCAGATAAATCTATGCCGGGACCGAGGATTGAACCCCGGACCCCAGAACAGAGGTCCGACACCTTACCCCTAGACCGCCAGGTCACCAAGTATTAATTAGATAAGGGATCAAGAAATATGTGTGGTGCTCCATTCTATTTATTTGTATATCGTTATGAAACAAATAGCCGAAACTATTGTTAATTCATTTTAGTGGGGATACTCCTTCTTGGATATTTAGAAAATTGAAAAATGACACCTGGACACGGGAATCGAACCCGGGACGTTCGGCTTAGTACGCCAATGCTCTTACCACTGAGCTATCCAGGATTCGTCCCATGCCCATGGTCATTCTTCACTCATAGTTTAAGGCAGAGTCTAAGATGGACGTGCGGAAGTCGTCAGCTTATAAACATGTGATTATATAAGATCACAGCCATCAGACAACGCAGCCATTAGCGACTCGGTAGTTGGCAATTTAGCAGCCATTCGACAATTATATATATATAATTGTACAGGATATGTATCATACATATATCTAAGAAGGAATATCCCCACTAAAATGTATTAACAATAGTTTCGGCTATTTGTTTCATTAATATACAAGATCCTGTACAATTATATATAAAATTGACGAATGGCTGCTAAATTGCCAACTACCGAGTCGCTAATGGCTGCGTTGTCTGATGGCTGTGATCTTATATAATCACATGTTTATAAGCTGACGACTTCCGCACGTCCATCTTAGACTCTGCCTTAAACTATGAGTGAAGAATGACCATGGGCACGGGACGAATCCTGGATAGCTCAGTGGTAAGAGCATTTGCGTACTAAGCCAAAGGTCCCGGGTTTGATTCCCGTGTCCAGGTGTCATTTTTCAATTTTCAGAATATATATGTAAATTGTTAGTTAACCTGTGTTCATTTAAAACGTTTGATAAAATGTCCTCATGCCGAGACGAACTCCTCGAACCTCTAAGTATTGTGCCGGTTAAGCTCAGAATTATTCCGAGAGATGATCTTTAAGAGTCTTGTATTGTGGTTTTATTCCGAGAGATGATCTTTAAGAGTCTTGTATTGTTGTTTTCTCCATGGTATCTTACTACCAGTTCCGGCTATACGCAATTAACTAGACTAATTTATTAAGTATGAGGGAAGGAGAACTATGAGGTCATGTGCTCATATTTACGTAGCGTGATAGTGGGAAGTCTTTAGTAATAAATTGCTTCAATGAGCCCAGACGGGATTCAGACACCGAGCTTCGTGGCCCCAGCAAACCAGACAAGGTGAGCTTGACACTATTCTGTATGCCCACCAGTACGGGTGAATAAGTTGACAATATTTCGGTGCTTGTTCCTCAAATCCCCAAACTCAAATAGAATGAAATGTTTTACATATATTTAATAACAAATTCTCAAGTGTAATGTTGACTTATGTTTTAGACCACCTCTGTGGTCTAGTGGTCAGAGTTCATGGCTATAGACCCAGAGGTCCTAGATTCGGTTCCCAGCACATCCAGATTGTAAATCAGGGGGTCTGAGACTCTGTAACGTGGTCATCTCAGCCTCTTGAGGATGAATGAGGAACTTCTTGAATGAAAAAATAGCAGCTTTGGTCAAGAAAGCTGAGATTAACGGCTGGAGGACTTTTTGTGCTGACACACTCTATCCTATAAGTTTGCCCTATCTTCGCCAACAGATGGTGGCGGCCTTGTAGGTATGGCAGATATTGCAGGCGGCGCCATGGAGTTTGGAGTTAACTAAAATTCTTTCACTGTGCTCTTATCAAAATCTAGTTCAACGAATTAAAATAAAGTGTAGTATGCAGATAATTAATAACGCTTGATTTGTCCGTCGGTAATTCTCTTTTTGAAAAATTCCATATGAAGACATGAGCTGTTCCATAAGATCCTTGTGGACTCCAGAGATCGAGATGATGAGGGCTAATTTTTGGAGGTACTGTCTCAGCATTCGTGTAGAGAAAAGTTGTGGAAATCATAAAACGTAAATAAATCAAAACCGTGTACTCGGCTGGGTTTTTTTAATCTGACCTTCCAGGGTCAGGGGGGTCATGGTCAGGCTCGCTAACATTCCCCCAACCTTTCCTGTGCCAAGTATTTTCACAATGTGCTTCATCGTATAGCTTTTCAGAATACTTTTTTTATTTCACAAATAATTACATCTTAAATAGTCTCGTAAGACTGAAACACATAAAAAAAAAGTTATGACGGATTGAATCAAAAACGTACAAGTCATTAAAAAAATAACAAGCTTAAAAAACTTTTTGAAGACAAATTACTAAAGTGTTTAATGGTTGTTTTTTTTAGTTTTCTATAGTAGTCGTTTTCTCCGAGGCGTTTAGTTTAACAAAAGGAAACATGCAAGGCCAGTAAAAAAGAATCCAATTTGCCGCAAGCACACTGAAGCTATGTACACAACGCCTTAGTTTATTAGGATTGGAGTTAAGATTCAACTGTTATTCAGTAAGTCCGTTCCAATGGCTGGCCGGATAGAATTGTCTACCTCAATTAAAGAGTTCGATTCCAGAAAAGAGGGGAGAGGGTCTATAGCTCTAATATGTGTGTACAGGGTCTCGGTTTGCTATATAATTAGTAAACATTCAAAGGCAAGAAAATTAATGAGTATGAAATAAGTAAGCGTACTGTGCTAGGTTAGTTTAGTTTGTAAGTCATCCCCTGATAATTATAATCTTGGTGACCTGGCGGTCTAGGGGTAAGGTGTCAGACTTCTATGCTGGCGGCCGGGGTTCAATCCTCGGTCCCGGCAAAGATTTATCTGATTACCAAACCCTTCCTTCACCTCTGACAAGACATCTTGTGAATGTGGGGAATGCCAGGCCTCCACCGTGGTTCGGATTCCACGTTAAACTGTAGGTCCTCCATTTCATCTCACAATCACCCTACCATTACACATTAGCGTAAGTGCGTATAACCCGAACGGGTAGTAAGACGCGGTGTTAATAATAATAATAATAATTATTATTATTATAATCTTTGTCTTAGTAATATTCACGTTAAATACTGGTATAGTATAATATGTAAGTTATGTTTCCCCCCAATAGTAAAACTGCCCTTTTCATAAATTGGGCAAATTTCTGCTTATCCTGGGAACTTGCTTCTTCGATTGTCCATCTCTAGTATTGGGCAAAAACTCTTCAGGTTCATGAATTGAGTAGCACTTGTGCTGCCTAGTTCATGGACTCCAATCATTGCCCAATTCATGAACTAGAAGAGTTTATGCCCATGGAATGGACAAGCAAAGAAAAGGTTTGGTCTTTAAGTTAATTTAGCATTTTATAGTCTTAGAATGGAAGTTAGGTTAAGTTATGTTGGGTTAGTTTAGATACTATCTTAAAACAAATTTCAGTTAAGATTTTAGTAGATAGTCAAATAAAATCAAGTTCATGAACTGGGCAAGACTAAATGCCATTTTTGCCAAGTTCTTCAATAGGGGCCAAGGGTCAATGCAAGAAGTCAGTTAACAAGAATGGACAGAAATTAGCTCAATTGTTGAAATGGACAGTTTCACTATTGGGATATAGACAACACAAACACACACACACATATATGTATAATATATATAGTCTAATTTTCATAAGAAGGACCTTACATGACAGCTAAAAGAATTACTAGATATCCTTTCTTGCATCCATACGTCAATTAAAGTTATCTGAAACTTTTCCTTTAGATATATTTTATCAATATAATAAAATAACACAAATAAGTAATAATATAGTAAAATGTTATCATAGCGTTTATAAAAGTTCGTCACTTATAAGTAAAGTCTTAAAACACAACTTAATACAATCACGACTTACCAACTAACTAAACCTTCTTACCATATCTGACACGTCTTAACCATTCCTGAGAATAATTATAGGGACTACGTCTAGATAATGGTAAAGGCCACAACATAAATAGTATCCCAGTTTTTAGTCACCTTCATCCCAGTTCTGCTACGAGAACTGTAAAAATAAACTTTTAGGTAGAATTTATATTGTATTCAGTGTGACAGTTTAAGATGGCTGCATTCCAATAGATGGAAATTGGGTATATTTACATATGAGGGCCCAATCAGTCATTACCGGTAACAACTTCTCGGTATCGTCTTGAAAATATTTATTATTATAGAGTATTATTATTATTATTATTATTATTAGCACCGCGTCTTACTACCCGTTCGGGTTATACGCACTTACGCTAATGTGAAATGGCAGGGTGATTGTGAGATGAAATGGAGGACCTACAGTTTAACGTGGAATCCGAACCACGGTGGAGGCCTGGCATTCCTCACATTCACAAGATATCTTGTCAGAGGTGAAGGAAGGGTTTGGTAATCAGATAAATCTTTGCCGTGACCGAGGATCGAACCCCGGCCGCCAGCATAGAAGTCTGACACCTTACCCCTAGACCGCCAGGTCACCTATTATAGAGTAAAACTCACCATGAACCATTAATTTATTTTGAAAATACTGACTAATTTTGGTTATTTTATTTATATGTAGGTATTTAATTATCATTATAAATGACTTTATATGAAGTACTGTTATGAAAGCACGCTGAAAGTTATTTTTTCGTGTGATCCCTTGTTTATAAGGCAAATTGTGCGATGATAATCTGTCGATGTTGCCGGTAGATCGTTCTACCCCATCACAACACCTTCCGACATCACCGAAAACTAGGAGATTTGGCCACAGCGGAGAATAACTAAGATAAACCTTTTCTCCATAAGACCTGCGGTTCTCTCAGAGGTGATATTCAGTGTAGAATAGTTACTGGATGTACTGTAACGTATGCATACGCCAATTCATGTTATTTGAAGTTGTCATATACATATATACAAAATGACACTTTTAAAATAGCCAAATGCTATTAGTTTTGGCTGCAAAAGTATGTTTGAATTTTGTAAAAGGCTCTTCCTTTAAAAATTGGACTATAGTTATGAAGTTGTATTATTGCTTTTCTGATTATAAGACACCAGGCTTGATCGTTTGCACTAATTACCCCGCACCCAGATTAGTTTCTACCTCCAGATCTATAGGTTTGATAATGCATTTATCATTATTTTTAAATCAGCCTAAGACCGTATTAGGCTTAGTTTAAGTAGTTATTGCCACTACAAATCCTAAAGCTCACTGTTAAAGGAAATATTAATTTGATATCCAAAACTTAAAGCGTTGTTCACGTTTTTGTTACAACTTTTTGATTCCATAGGAGGCTTACTACATTTTTTTTTTTTTTTTTTGCTAAACAGTAGGTACTCTAGAATATCCCAATAATAAACATTGCTTAGTCAATTCAGTTGAAATAGAATCAACTGTCTCATTAAAATACGATGACTATGTAGAAATAAAATAAATAATAATTCTACTATCAGGGTTTTTATATTTACTTACTTCTTATTTTATTTTTGAACATGGTTCAATGTAGTTACATAAAACCATCTCATTGTCTTTTGTTTAACAATTGCCGTCTTGAGTTAAAAAGTCATTCACATCCAAGGTATAAAATCCAAAATACTATGAATATAGAGCATTACTAAAATTCATGATTTCATGATAGGCCGATGTGGTATTCTAGATAAACATTGAGAGCATTATTGTTAATGGCGAAATAAGAAGTCTAGATCAACATGCCATGTAAAAGTAGATTTAAATCCCGTTAACTTTATTCACTGAATGTTTTATTTAGTTTGGATATGGAGGGTTTTTGACCTCACCTTTAAATATAATTCCGCTAAAACACCTGCTCTCTCCATATAGGCTATGTTCCTAGATCCAACAATGAACAAGATGGCCGACTGTCAATGTGTAAGAACAACAAAGCGATGCCTTCATACGTCTTTCTAATGCACGACGTGTTTCCAAACGTTGTGCTGTCTAGCGGCGGGGAACCTGCAACACTACGCATGACAAATGACTCTAGCTAGGCGCCGCTCTTTAACTTCAAATAATAATAATAACAATAACAGAGTAAATAAATCCGCGTTTGGTTCGTCCTCTGTGTTACCAACATAACCATTTCCATGCCTTATAACTCATCACCAACGAACAAAAGTCGCGTCGTAGCTATGAAGATGATAGCTCAGGATTGTAATTTTTATATAAAGTAACAATCTTTGAAAATTAAAATAGAAGTAAAAAAGATGGAGACATAAGAGTATATTTTTATTTCACCACGCTCGTAAACTAGCTAGCTAACAATACGTTCAATAGCACAGACAAAAAAAGTCTTTCTTCTTTTGTTTCAGGTAGGTTCATCATCTTTTAGCTTGAGTAATGAGTGAATAGCTCGGTTTATATGCATGATACATCATCACTTATACTAAACACGAACATGTAACAGCAAGTTTAGGTGAGCGTTTAGAGCACCTGACTATAAATGATGAGATAGGGATTTGATCTCCACTGGTTTTACTAATAATATTTTCCAAAACTTGGTATAACTTTTATCTAAAGACAAATTCTGAGGTTTGTTTACACAGTTTTCACCTTTATCACTATAGATACTTAGGCCATTTAGTTCAAATTCCTATGAGCACATACTTATACGAGCACATAATGATATATATCAGTACTTATATATATGTATGTATATATGATTCTTAACACCCACTCGGATTATACCCAAAATACTGATAGGTAGAAGTACAACCATAAAATAATATATAACTATACCTTAATTAGAAATTAAATATTATATTAGTCTTAACCATTGTTATTTTGACGTAAATATGATTGCAATAGCCACTGGAGACATAAATCCTTCAGATAGTTAAAAATATATATTATTTTTAAGAGCTGGCTTATAAACCTAAAGGTAACGCTGAAAATTAAAATAAATCTTAAGAAATACATTCGCTAATTATGAAAAATACATCAGTCAGATTTATCTAGCGAGTTCATAAACAACGTAATTTAAATTATTTAGTGAGTATTCTAATGAAATAATTCTTGAGATATGTTCTTACAAACTGTGGATATTTGTTTGATTAATATTTTAGTGTAAATCTTGATTAAAGGTTTTATGGCTTTGAAAAATAATTATAAACAAATTAAAGTATTTATCGATCATTAAAAATACATAAGTAGGTTGTTGAGATCAAACGATCCCTCCTGGTCCCGACACTGTGGGATGGAGGAAAATATACATAAATTAGTGATTTCGAAACTTCTATCTTTATGTCTGCAAGGTTAAATTAAAATCAGTATAACTGTTCGATATCAAATCACTAGTGGTTCACCAGCCCGCTAAAGATACCTAATGTGTTGTTTGTCGGTAAACAATATCAATTTATGTATTTACAAATATGGGTGACCTGGCGGTCTAGGGGTAAGGTGTCAGACTTCTGTGCTGGCGGCCGGGGTTCAATCCTCGGTCCTGACACAGATTTATCTGATTACCAAACCCTTCCTTCACCTCTGACAAGACATCTTGTGAATGTGGGGAATGCCAGGCCTCCACCGTGGTTCGGATCCCACGTTAAACTGTAGGTCCTCCATTTCATCTCACAATCACCCTACCATTACACATTAGCGTAAGTGCGTATAACCCGAACGGGTAGTAAGACGCGGTGCTAA